>BQNB010016258.1:0-22974 GCA_026074375.1 Tanacetum coccineum
AAATTATATACTAGCACCTGACATAAGTGTTTGGATTCTAGCTTTCATTTGGTGTAATAATGAATTATAACAATATAGGAAACGGGAAAACAAACATTCACTACCTGTCATAGTATATAGATTACCATAGGCTTGATAAAGGATCAAAACCTCCATCTCTTTGGTGTAAGCACTTAGGAATTACTATCAAAGAGGTCTTTTAAAGGGTTGTAACGTTAGGTGTAGGGTAAAGGAAAACACGGTTAGGGATAATGGGGGAAGTTTACTAGTGGCAAGCTAATTATTTACAAGACTACACGTAAAAAGGCGTTGCTAAGCTAAGACTCGACAAAAACTAGGACAATAATACACAACTCTACAACAAGCTTTTTCTTCTCTTTTCTTGACTATTTCTTGACATAAACAATAGCAAGATAGCAGCCCGTATATTCTATCATATTTTTTTTGCTTTTTTCATTTATTATTTTTTTATATACACTTTTGCACCGTCATCTGCTGAAAATAAATAAATATACATGACTCAGGGTTTATGTCGACACCCCTACACTTGAGTTGTTTTAATAACTCAATAATAACTAACTAATGACCCAAATTGGAAGGATCAACAAAACATGGAGTATATTAAGCACGTATAAGGGTAATATTTTGACTTTCTTCCCCATTTCTCCATATAATATAAAATACCATGAATCCTAATCGTCCCAAAACTGTATACGCTAACAATAGACTCGACTTAGCAACCATGTAATCAAACAAACAATTAACTAAGGCTAAACAATTGTGATAACAACAATGTACTAAAAATGAGTACATACAAGGAAGGCTAAGGCGATTTGAGTGTAACATTTAGTGGGGTGTAAACAATGCTCTTCATTAATAATCCGGAATCCACCGTAAAATTATGAGAACCGCAAAAAGGATAGGCTTAGAAGGGTGTACTAAAGGTATCTTGCACTAAAAATGAGTGCGAATCAAAGGTGTGGGGTAGTTATATGACCAAGGCGATCATCATAGCTATAACAAATACAGGCTAAAAACAAGGGTTATCCTAATGCCTCTTATCACTTAACAAATCCTAATCACACAAATGCGATCTCACTAGCAGTCTCGGGATGAATCGGTAAAGCAAGTTTTAGAATTTATAATACTAATGAATGTTTTTATTACCTAATGATCTAAAGGGCCGAACCTAATTTTGAGGGTGAAATATTTTAAAATGTAGGGTTTTTGTGCTAGTCATATAACTCTATTCCTTGTGAGCTATAATACTAAAGTTTCACCGATATATGCCATAAAAAGTTTTTAAAATTTGGGTTAAAATTACCGTCTTAAACTATGTTTCGATATATTACACATCATTTTAAGTACAAAGTAAATGCAAATGAAAGAATCATTTCTAAGGCTTTTATTTCCCCCTTTATCTTATTTTAAACATTTGCACCAATGTTCTTGTGGTTATATCATAGGTATAACATGGTGTCGTTTCTTAGTTTGGGCTAGTTTATAGAGATGAGAAACAATGATGAAGAGTATTTTCTAGTTAAGAGAAATATGTGTTTATAAGAAAAATGAATAAAAGACTGCTACCTCTTATAAGTTGGAAGAGGGCCTATATATATAGTTTCCTTACTAATAAACCGAGATTAGTACGGGGTGACAGAGTCTTTTCTTAATAACTAAACAATCTCCCCCGAAGGGAGAGTCCCCCTTAAAACTAAACTTATGCACTTTATAATCTGCTCGTAGACTTTTGATTCTTTATTAGTTATCTTGTACTTTTGATTTAGTGATCTTTTTGATATTCATTGACTTGTCTTTGATTGTGAACTTGAGCTTTCATGAGATCATCAGCCAAATCTAATCTTTCATCATCTTGTAATGTATTGCCATCTTGTGCACTTATGAAGAAATACACGATATCAGAGTTTGCGGAAGCTTTGACACCTTTATGAGATCTTTCATAACTTCATAAAAAGTATAGGCCGTGTCTGAGCATTCGGTTATTAACTTGACATTACTGGAACTGGGTATCTCGATCTCCATCTTTAAATGATACTGTAATGAAACAGTTAGCAATAAGAGAAAAATTGATTTGAAAAAATCAGTCTAAGTGTTAAATTATTGAATATATTTTTGTAATACTTCGAGAAAGTGGTTTTGATTGTTTTTCAAATGTTCATAACGTCAATTCATATTTCTGGAACAAGTTTGTATCACGTATGAATCGCACCATCGTTTCTTTCACAGTGGACACAGTTTGAATTTTGTAGAATTCGCACTAAGTCACTACCCAAAGCGCTTGTTTGTGTTGGGGGGGCTCTAGCAGGGTTTCCATCTTCATTGTGAGAAAAAAACCTTCGTTTCACTCGGATTGTTCTGGAATTATCACAAGGATAATGCGTAGACTTTAGGGATAGTCTTGTATCCACAGGTGTGCCTGAAAGACTAATGAGAATTGGCAAGTGTGTCCTAAATGATTTAATTGATGATCGCTCTTGGCTCTAGTCTCGTTAAGTGCGTTTTGGTTTTAGTGATTCGGAGGCTGGAGTCTGTCTGCCAACCTTTTCAATATAAACTAACTTGGAGTGACGAATGTCAAATAGATTACGTGTTTATCTCTGTGAGAAATGAAATAGAATCTTTTGGAGGACCTGAGTGGCTAGGAGGGTTGTTGCATTGCATTTTACTGGGTCCATGATTTGATGTCGGTCTTCATGTCAACAATCATCTTAGTGATTTTGGCAGCGTATGTATTGACCGGTTTTGCCTAAGTGTATGGTGGCTTCTTTCACTTTACACCCTTTTATCTTATAAATTTTTTTCTAATTCTTCAGCCCCTTCAGTACTTACCCGAGACTTCATGACTAGAACCCTTGTGGTTGAATTCCGAGTCTAGCTCCATCTCAGTCGGCATATCACCTTATTCTCAATTTGTCTACCTTTTTATGTCATACCTAAGGACTTCTACACTAACTAGTGGATTGTCCCTAGGTAGATCCCTCCGGTTCTGGCTTGATCATTGGAGATTGTACCCTAACCTACCAAACATTATATCTCCGATAAAGTTAAATGCATTGGTAGTCTATTTTGGTACAGTTCGCCCTTTCCATAAAAACCTATTGAAAATTCAAGTAGGTACTTATGATATAAATATCAAAGCGTTTTGTACCTCGATTGTTTTTACTTTTTTAGAACCGCTTCCCACTATAAAGTTCATAGGTAATTCGAAATTGTTTAGCACGTTTGGGTGGAGTATACACACGAGTCTTAATAATCACATTTTTATTATTCACATATTTTAATCACATTTTCTCCCCTTATCAAAAATTTTAAACCCTTTGACATTTTGGATATCAATTGATTTAAATATGTTAATTAAAAATTTAGGAGAAAAGTGTGTCAATTATTCACAAGCCGGTGTATGAAACCATAATTAATGCTCCCCCATTCGTTGATGGCCTTAGATTATTCTTTCACTATATTCATCAAAAGATATACTACCTTATTCTTTATACTGTACAAGATATATTTATTCACAAGAAGATAATATCGACCTTAGTGCCGGCTCTTTGATGTGACGATGTCTCCTTGTTCTGCTGATCATGTATGTAGTCAATATCTCTTTGTCGTCACCGAAAAAGCTTTTCCAGACTTCAAAAGATTCTCCTGATCTTTAGTCTTTTCTTAATCACCTCGATAAAGTCTTCAATCCTTCTTTTGTCGTCCTCAGTCCATTTCCTGGTCTCCATGCCCTTATTGAATTTGAAACTGCCTGAAATATTTTCACCATGATCTAGCTTGTCCCGAATTCTCTTCAATCGTTTCCATCGCTAAAATTGTGCACCTCATTTTATTTCTCTCATCTTCTTATTTCATCCTTGTTTGAGACTACTGCTCTGGGTTTGTTGTCGATGATGTAATCTTATTTGAAGAGGAAAGTCCAAATGTGTTCCCAGTTTATGGTTGTTCCAGATTGAGCTTTTGTTGATAGCTCTCAACGACTAGCTGCATGTCTTCCACACGCGTTCCTGATGACTTGTTTCTGTTCCATTTATTGACTACGGTGTGTAGATTTACTTTGTCTGATTTTGTAGGTGGTTGAGCTTGTCTTGATGATAAGCAGTAACAGATCTTCAAATCATTTGGTTTAAGGTTTTTGAAATCCTCTTTTGGTGATATTGTTATCGTGGGTAGTCTGGCTCGGCGTAGAACTATTTCTATCATGTAGTTGTATCTGTATTATTTCAATAAGTACTTGATACAGATCACATGAGAATTCACATATGGATCTGACTGCATCACCACCATTGAGGGTTTACGGTGTATGTTGATGTAAGAATTCCATTTTTCTAACCCACCATATGTTCTTGCCATATGCTGTTTCTGTTGTCATATTCGCGCTCAAATTTAAACCCTCAAGACGAAAACTAATTCTTCAAGTCCAAATTCTAGGTATTGAGCAGCTTTGAGCTTGGATATGGACTAAGGTGTTAGTTTTCGTTCTTTGTCAACAGACAAAGATATTCCAGATCCTTATTGTAGAAGTATTGTGCGTTTGAGTTAGATACTGACATGGTGTCCTCCTAAGGGCAATGGTTCATATACATTACGCAGAATTTGATGGCCCTCAAGATTAACCAAATCAACCTTATCAGTCAGCAGCTTATAACATTCATCCATCTGAAACAGAAAAGAGACGCTGTTTTTGTGAAAGGATTTAACCAAGTTGAAAGTTGGACCTTCTAAATCAGCTTTGCAGAGCTTATTCTTTCCTGTTCGTTTGCAGAACCATTTGATGAAGGATCCTATATCACCCGTCTTCCTTTAAAGCTTGTTCTCCTCTGGGTCTTGATACGTTGTGACATATACATTTTCCCAGTTGTTCTTTGGTCCAGGGTAATCATTTGAAGGAATGGTCCATTCTGGTCAGTTTTGCGTCTGGTCTGTCTTCCTGTATTGGACTGAAACCATGATGTTATGGACTGATACCTTGGAAAATGAGAAATGTAGTTGTCATCTGAATCTGAAATATGATCTTGTTCTTTATTTTGTATTTGAATGTCATAAGAAGATTGTTTAGATTGAGGTTCGAACCTGGGCATTAAAGAGCCAGAAGGAGCATCTCTTGTGTTAGTGATTTTCCAGGCAGACGCTGTTGTGCTGCAGAAGCATCAGAATCCAGCTTATTCTTTATACTTTGCTCAGAATCTTTTGTATGGAGGTGAGCTAAACACAGAAGCACCTAAATCGTATCTCTTTATCCTTTTTGTTGAATTACCCTGGCTTTGAATCCTGCTGAGAGGGCCTTCCATCATTTAGTCTCATCATCATCACTATCAAGCTTTCTTTTATGGTCTTTAACCTTGTTAGCAACTTCCTTTTCTATGGCATTTTCATCCTCTATTAATGCTTATATGAGAGCATGACATAATCTGATAGTTGGCCAGGAGTATCTATTGGACCGACCTGTTTCTCTAGAAAGTTTTGAAAAGAGCGGCCTTTAGATCAAATTCTCTTATAGTGACGTGTATCGTAGACTTTGATAGTATATGTTGGCACATGTTTCTGCTCTTCTTGTTCTCTTTTAATTATGAGAATCTCTTCAGGACTCTTTTTCGATTCTTGCTTCTTGCTTGATTCAGGAGCATGTAGCCTAGAGTATTTCTGAATTAAATATGCAGTGTGTTTTTCAAGAGCATTAAGAAGAGCATCAACTTTAGTTCCTAGAAACTTATCAACAACTGTAGGAACTTGGGATTGAATAGAAGCCAAAACAGCAGCAGAGCGATCAGTCTTCTTTACTTCAGACATATCTTGTTCTAATTTCGCGACTCTTAGCTGAAAGGCGATGAATAGAGTGATTTCTAGGATAGTTATGATGATTGCTGTAGCTTCTGTGTTGATTGGTGGTGCGTTGACCTGTGAAGAAGGTCTAGGAGATGAGATATTAATAACTGGAGCAGTCACTAGAGGAGCTGACGTGTTGGTTTGATGACTCGGATCAGGTATGATAGAATCAGTCTCATCTACAACATTAGTTTTCTCCTGATCATCTTCGGTTGGTTTATAATTAAGAAATTGATCCGTAAAGTTGTCTATTTCATCTAGATTCTTCATTGACGATAGAGTCGTATATGAACTTTCTGGAATTTTCCAAGATGACATGTTCGTCAGTTTTAAGTTTCAGAGTTTCATGTACTTTGGGGTAAGCTATAGCGTAGAAGTCTTCGTCCATGTGCTCAGGTTTGGTCCAGCAAGAAGCAACATGTTCTTTTCCAGGGCATAGTTATCTTGCATGGGCTCAAGGTTTATCTTTAGTTTGATCCAGCTGGAGCCTATGTTTTGTCCAGGTCTGTTCAGCCTGGTTTTCATTACGAATACTCCTGATGTGACTGTGGTCGAAGCAACTTCATCTTGTTCTTTGTTAACTTTAGGAGCAGTGGCTTCTGTTCCACTTTCTGTTCGTTCTGAATCGGTTATTGATGAAGATTCATGGATCACTTTTTCTGATGTATCATCTTGAGGTTGAGAAGAGGATCTCGTTGTCGAATCATGAGGTGCTTGATCACGCCTTTGAAGGATAAACTGATCCGTTAATGTACTTTTATATTTCGACAGATCTATTAGTGAGTCGATCGCGGCTTGTTCTTCTGTTACAATAGCCTTTCCCTTTCCCTCTACATTTGGGAGTCTTTGTATTTCCTCAGCAACACGTTCACAAATAGCTACTCCTCTGACCGGTGCTTGACGTTGCGGTAGAAAGGAAGGATCCAAACTAAGCTTAATTGCTCATTCTAGATCAGCATCAGCACCTTCACCTTCTCCTTTTTCTTGATGCGCATACAAACTCAACTTCTTGGCCAGTTCAAGAGCAGGATCATCACATTCTCCTTGAGGTTTCGGTTCTTGTTGAGCTTCATCTTCTTCATCAACAAGCGAAGGCTTTCCCTTGTGAACTTTTCTTGAGGGAGTGATCTTGGATGGTTTCTTTTTAGTAGATTAGGTCGTTTGGGTGAAGGTTGGTCTTTGTTTGCCTTGACAGGTGATGGCTTGGTTGGCTTTGGATGGAGTGCTTTTTGGGTGGTGCACGCTTTGTTCCATGTTCAGATTGCTTGCTTGCACTCTCTTGTGGGGTTTTCTTCGTATTATTTGCAACCATTTCCAGATATTTTGGATAGTACAAAGATTGTTGAATAGCTTCAGTAATCAAGGGTTTGGGAATTGCCATTCCAAACACTTCATCTGTTTCACCTTTAGGGATAAACTTGAGATTTCCTAGCAGAAAATCATCTCCTGAAAGATGACGAGGAGACTCAGGTCTTCTATGTACATTGCTGGTGCTCCCCAAATAGTAGATTATCATCTTTGTAAACCGCCCGTAAGGAATGAGGAGAGGAACTGCTTTCTTCTTAGGGTCTCTTAGACTGGCTTTATGACTGGCCTTATGAGAGAAAAATGTCTAGATCCTTGAGTAATATTCTTTCCTACAACATTTCACACTGATCCAATGTTAGTTTTTGTGACGAATGCCTACGGACATTTTCAGAACTGGGTGTCTGGGTGTTGTCACTGCCAGATCTCTTTCGGTTTAGACTGGTGTTCAGGGAAATAATTGCCCTCCATGCTGATATACATAATTTCACACGTATATTGGAGACAATATTCTAAAAGTTCATGGTACCTCACAATCCATCACCGTGTCACAGTACAGAGGTAATCAAACTATGTGAGCTGGGTCGATAGGAGTGATATCTAAGGCCTTCTAGAAGATCTGCAACTTCGATTGAACATTGTTCATCTCAACTTGACAGCAGTAAAACCCCAGTCTTCTAGTCATACTTAATAGTGTTCTAGTACTGTGAATGATAGATTGCAAGGATATAGCAGAGGAAGAGATAAAGCTTCTGAAGAAGTTGGTGTTACGCAGTGATGTTACTGATATCTAAAAGATGGGGTCTTCATTTCTTTGCTGCAATGAATAAACAGATTCGCTTTTTTGATTTGTGTAACGATGCAGAAAGAGGGTAAAATCTGTTCATCTGTTTCTTGTTGGTGCCTTGTGCGGGAAAATTTTGTTTTGCCTTCGTATTTCTGCATAGGGAGTATTAACAAATGGGAAACCATTGGCAGAGACAAAGACAGGAAGCGTTGTTAGAGAGAGCGTTAGTTCTATTTAAGTCATGTCAGCATGACTGTGATTGATTAAACGGAATTAATCTGGAGTGATTGAAAAGCAATAAAAAAAAAACCCCCCCATATTAGGACACAGGTTTGCCAGAATTATCTAACAGGATCAATTAAATGTAACTAAGCCGGGTGGTAATATGTTTTACCGATTGGCTTGATTTGGTTGTGTTTTAAAATGTAAACTTGGTCATTGGAATGGGCCTCGATTGATTGACGGGCTTAATGGGTCAAATTTCTGAAAATAAGCCCAAACCGCCGCCTAGCAGTTAGTCAACCCGCCGTGAGGTGGATTGAGCAAACCGCCGTGAGGAAAGGCACCAACCCGCTGAGAATATTTTAATAATATTGATCAAACCGCTACTGTAAATAAAAATTTGAAAAGGGCGGGTTGATTATATTTGATATTTATAAATATTTGACCAAACCGCTGCGTGGCAGCGGTTTACCTGTGCGAATAAAACAATACAAATTAGGGCAACCCAACTTCATCAAACCGCCATGAAGCAACTCGCCACAGTTAATAATAAATATCGACGTGGCGGGTTGACTATTTTAATAATAAAATATAAATTTCAACCAAACCGTTGCCATGCGGTGGTTTCCCTGAAATAATAAAATATTATTAAAATCAAACCGCCACCAAGCATCTAAGCAACTCGCATGATTGAAAGGACTACTTAGAATCAAAAACCATTCTCATTTGGCAAACCATAATCACATCGTAAAGCGTTTCTAATCTTTCATACGCATCAGATACACATAGCATACTTTCCTTAACCACAATCCAATGGATTATGACTTTCTAAAAGAAACAAACCGCCACCTAGAAATCGCATATCCCCGCACACAGGATGTTTGAAAAATAGATAAAACATATATATATAATTGATCACAAGACCATTTCGCACCTTTCCCTCATCAATTAAAACTTTATACACACCTATTTAATTTTTGATCCCTAGATACAAAGTCTTAAGTTTTTTACTCATGTTTAGTGTGATACACTTCGATTCCTATTATGATTTTTTAAATAGAAATAAATAGGCAAAGAACCAAATTTGATTGATACCTTTGCATGAAAAACAACATGGAAAACAAGATTTGAAGGAGGTGTCGTGGTGGCGTAGGTTGCGATCGTGTGTGTGTGTGGGTGTGTTTCTGTTGAACCAGAGATTTGACAACCTTTGACCAAGAGCAAACCGCCGAGCCTTACAATACCCATTCTTTAGAAAATTGACAGATTTAGTTACTGAGCTTTCTACCTTCTTTACCTTTATTGGTACTAAGTATTTTAAGGTTGTTCTAAGTTTGAAAATTGGCTGATTTGGTTCCTTATGATTAATAAAGCTAGGAAACACATCACAAAATTGCATTAAAGTCCCTAATCCTTTAAACAACAGACATTTATGGCCCTTTGAATTAAAATTAGTTAACTTCCCTTCAAACTTTAACCCATTTGGAATACAAAAACATTTTCTCACTTGTCCATAGAAGATAGAACAGATTTCAACTTGAGTGGTTCAGATACTGATAAAATTACTGCTGGAGTAAATGCGACGAAATCCCTGCATCTAGTATACTTATTTATAAATTAATAATTTACACTTTATAGCTTTTGACAATGTATACTCACACTTTAATAGATTTATAACACTCTAAACGCCATGGAATATCCTCACATCACTTCATTGAAACCTGTTGTTGATGAAGTAAATTTTACCCAAAAAATTCACTCTCTCCTCAAACAATAACCCGGTTTTCTATTGAAGAGCTGTAGTCATTGCATTGGGAGATGAAAATTTTTCTTGAAACAACTATACCACCACCATCGATAAATAAATATTTTAAGAATCAATTTTAAGAATATATTTGGTTTTCAAAGGAAGACATCTCTTCCGAGTTAAAAAAATGACACTGAAGCGTTCATTAATCCTCTGATGCATGGATATAAAGTAATCCATGCTTGGGGGGAAAATTAATTACCCGCGTTTAAGAACCAGGTTGCAATCTAAAGTAATTGCAAGCATTTTGGTAATCTCCAAATGACTTAAATATTAACTAAGTCTTTAATATTATGATTACTTTTTTTTGTAAAATTGTACAAAGTATACACGAAGGCACTTTGTTTATTCTTCCGTCCTTCTTGAAAGGTGTATGAGGGAGTTTCTGGGGTCAAAATCTTTCATGCTTAGGTCGTGTGAAGAATTCGAACCGTTTTCTTTGGTAATGCTTTTGTGGTATGTCCGCAAGTTGATAGTTCATTTCCATGAAGTAGAGTTCAACCACTCTATTTTTTACTTACTCTCGGATGAAATGGTGACGTATGTCGATATGCTTTGATTGAGAGTGCTGGACATTGTTACAGCAAAGAGCAATGGCACTTTTGTTATCACAGTACAGAGGAATTTTATTGAATTTAAATCCGTAGTCTTTAACTGGGATCGCATCAGAGATTTGAGCACAAAAATCAGTAATGGAAAAGTATTTCAGCTCTGGTGTAGATATTGCAGTGCTTCTTTGATTCATTTTATGACCAGTCCTAACCATCTATCTCTAAGAAACTGAGCACTTCCGACGTACTTCTTCTTGATTCTTGACATCACGCAGATCCGCAACTGGCATAAGTGTAGTTGACCTAGCATTGTCTTTCGGATACCAAAGACCATTTTTAATGGTTCTCTTTTTGGTACCGAAAGACACGTTTGATTGCTTCAAGGTGCTTTTTTGGTAGGCTTAGCTGCTATCTAGAACACATGAATACAAACAAATACTGGTCGGGGTTATATGGTAGTAAAGGTTATTCAGGAGACCAACCATTCCTCTAAATCGAGTTTGGTCAAACTGGAATCCCCAAGTGATCCTCATCCAGTTTCTAATAGTTACCATTGGGTTTATCGACAGGGTCAGAAAGATCCATTCCATATTTTTTTACGGTGTTCGAGAGGCATATTTTGCATTGGTTATATAAAGATGCCTCCGGGGACTTTGAGAAACTTGTAGTCCGAAGAAAAAATAACATTTGTCCCATGTCATCGACATCTAAAATTTAGAGCTCATATCTTTGGAAAATATGTTACAGCATTATGTATCAGTTGACGGAAAATGATGTCATATACGTTTTTTGAACTGTAGTTTTTGTTGTGCCTGATTCGACGTGTGTATAACGCTCGCGATCACGACACCTTAAAGAATTTTTTAGCCATTAGGAACTTTGATAGTGTGTCATACCACGCCCTTGGTGCCTGCTTTAGCCCGTAAGTGCCTTCTTCAGAGATTAACGTGTTTAGGATTATCCGGGTCCTCAATCCTTTAGGTTGACTGACAAAGGACTTCTTCTTAAAGAATCACATTCTGAAAGCTGTGTTGCATCCATCTGATGATCATATTTTTGGTTGACCTGCATTGGCAATGAATATCTCTGATGCCTCCCTATTTGTGCAACGGGTGCAACAATTCGCCAAAAATCAATATCCTCCTCTTGACGATATCCCTTGTACAACCGAGCTTTATTTTTCAGAACATCACCATACTCATCAAGCTTTACTTTGTAAATCCATTTGAGAGCAATGATCATTACATCTTTTGGTTTTGGTACTAAAACCCATACTTTAAGACGATCAAACTCGTGAATTTCATTTAGCATAGCTTCAAACCAGCTATCTTCAGTCACAAACTATTTTGAAATTCTTGGGGTTTGACTTTGGACAGTTCAGTATGAAACAACACCACAATGCATCGTGATGCTAACTATTTTTGGTAGATACAGGACGAGAGGGATTTCATACAATATTGTTAAGTGGTAATCTTTAGCTTTTCTGAGATGATCTGGTGGTGAGTAACTTGGTTGGGTTCAGCTAAGCTAAATCTCTGATGATGCTGTGCAGAACCAGGTTCTCCAGTAATAGGGTTAAATAAGGGATGTAGAGCATGTTGAGTAATTGGGGTGTCTTCCGGTAACTTGGGGTCATTCTTGCTACAACTTGATGTCGGGTGGAGGTTGCATATCTTTAATGATGACCGGTGAAACACTTGTAGTCGGTGCATCTTGAGATATGTTGTAGACAAATACTGTTAAGGTGGATAAACTGAGATTATACTGCAATAGAACGAACGGTACTTGTCCATTGACTCGAGATTGTTCAAAGTATTCATCGAACATCGGTTGAAATAAAATCTCCAGCTCTTTATCGGTTGGTGGAACATAAGTAGTTGCATGGACATGTGTTGGGGCGAGCCCTGAATTGAGTTGTCCAGGGGTCATCATGATAGGCTTAGGTCCTGAACTAATGCGTACATGAGCCATTTCACCATTTCATACACATTGAGAGACCAAATTAAACTGTATGGATCACATTTGATTTATATTTCCCTTCAAAAATTGCCATATGTGAATTGCATATAGTGATTCAATTAACGTTTGATACGATGAGCATGGGAAATAATATGAAACTTGTTGGATGAAATGGTTGAAAAATAAGTAAGATTTCTCTTTTTTCAAAGATAAAGCGCACTGAAGCGTACACTTTTTTTTCCTATGAGGAGTGGGGCCTGAAGAGACATCTACAAACGCCATTATGATAAAGAACGAGGCCTGAACTGATGTGAACGGACGTCATCATTTGATATAAATGCATTACTCTCCATAACCCATGATAGCTTCCAAAATTGATATTTCTGATAGACTTTCCAGAGGAACCTTTTTCCAAGACTTCTTGTGCTTTTTGATACGATCCAGATTCAATATGTTTTAAACAGCCCGAGTCCAGATACCAATGGTACGACTGTTTCGACTGCATTTTATAAACAGTCGAGTGTGGAGGGTCTGGAATCTTTGGATCAATAAATTTGGGTATGGGGTCCTGTTGTTCAGCAGAATAGTAGTACATTTTCACAGGAAATCCCTAGTTAAAGGGCATTGTCTCCTAAGAGGAAATCCTTTCCTATGGGTCTCCACTTGATGCCCACCAATATTCGTTCTAAGGTGAATTTCTTACCTGTGGTCTCCATTGGACAACAAACTTAGCGCACTTTGCTTGTTGCTTTCCAAACCTGCTTGGCTTTGTTCAAGCCATTAGCAGACAATTTCCCTTTTACTTTCCAAACCTGTTTGACCTTGTTCAAGCCATTTTTAACAGTGGGGGTTGCATTCACAGAACTCAAAATATTAACAACACACATTTCATGATTTGCAGAGTTTAAACATTTGTTACACGTTTTGCACACAGATTCAGAATTCGAATTTATTACAACACGCTGTAGAGCTAATGCGTAGAATCACCCAATTCACTTTTGTCCATTAACTGATTATTTTTCCTAGGGATGGTCTTCTACTTTTCTTCTTATCTCTACTACTTAGCAGGCAGGATCTATTTTTCTTTGTATTGCTTATAGGCTTTGATCCGCTTGCTTCATTGGAAGGTGTTTCTCCTGTAGAATGAATCCAGGGTCATTAGTCTTTTGACTATCTCATGCACTTCGTGTTTCTGTGTGTAACTAGATGAAGTTTCTTTGGTTTTATCATTTTAAAAGTAACTTGCTTTTTCTAGTTACAGGGGTGTGAGGGTAGCCTTTGTTATCACTTTCATTGAAACTTTTTGGGCAAGTGCCAATCAATATTCTAACAATATTCCTGAGCTAGCTTAAGTGTTTTAACATGCTTAGTAAGTGCATTATCTAGTGGTTTTAAACTACTCTAGCTTCCTTATAATTACGCTAACTGTTTCTTACACTTCTTATTAAGATGGTTGATATAGTTTAAATGAGAACTCCTATTATTCTTAGGGTGGGTAGAGGTTGGGGTTTAAATCAATGGCTACATGCCAGCGCAATGAATTTTGGTTTGACAGAGTCACAGTGACATAAGACACTTTGCTTTTCAGCTGAGCCTTTAGACTCTTCATTTTCCTTTAACACGGTAAGATGTCTTTTCAACTAGTGTGAGCACGAGTAATCTTAAGGAGTCATTTACAATTCCTATGTAATTGCATTGTTTAGACCTTTTCTAGTTCTCCTCTAAACACATTCATTTTGTTCAATAGAGCAGTTACATCTTTAGCATTATATAGTTTCACACTTCTGTCATTCATTTTTGAGACTTGAGCTTTCAAGTTTATAATTACGTTGTCCTTTCTGAAGCCTGGTTTCTTGTTTTTTATTCTAAAATCAAGTCAATTCAGGAACATCCTGAGAAGTTTGTGATTTGTTATTTCTAAAGTTTTCTTAAAGGTGTTGATATTTCAATTGCAAATTCAGGTATTCCACCTCAAGTTTGTTAAAACCTCTTATCATTTCATCATTAACATCCTTTTGATTCTCATTTTGTTTATTTTAGGAGATCTGAGCTTCAAGATCTAGACAATCGTGATTGTTCAACAACAAACATCAATTGATTCGACAAACAATTAGCAATTAGATTCTCATTTGCAATGAGAAGGTTTTTCCTTTCAATTTTAGCACATTGCTTGTCCACAGTATTCTGGTCCACCTCTGCTGACATTTGATCAAAAATTTCTTACCCATCTTCTTTAATTCCTTAAAGAGAGCCTTTTGAAACTCCTTCAATATGTTGTTTAAGAGTTTTGAAAAATGGTTGACTTCAGTGATTGGGTAACATCTTTTTGTTTGTAAAACAAAAATAACTTTTCCATTCTGTGGACCCTGTTGGTGTGATTTTCTTTTTACATGTTTTTGTCAAATTCCGTAAAAAGTTGTGTGAGTATATAAAGATTAATTTTCACTTGACTCTTTGTTGGGAGACCCGGTGGGGAAAGCATAACAGGTGTATTGGGGGATAAAGTTGGTGTTGAAAGTGGTTTAAGGAACTGGAGGCTTCAAACCTTTTTCCTGTCTTTTATCTTTGGCCCAAAATATATGTTCAGGGGTCAAATCTCTCTGGAGGTTGCAAAGGTTGCAAGAAGGTTCTCCTTCGAGTAATCTGGGGGGGGGGGCAATCCTAACTTTATTTTCCACACATAGAGGGCTTTTCATTTTCTCCATCATTCTTTTCCTAGTTATCTCAGCTATCTCACGAGTATCCTCTGAGTCATGTACAACAGTGGGTGTATGATTGGTCGTGACAAGTACATGACCATTATAGAGAGCAGACTGAGCTTGCTTTGCACGAGTGAGATATAAGGGATTTTTGTAGCCTATTGCTACCTTGTTCTTTTCATCATAAAACGATTTTGGTTTACATAACATGTGAACCGTTTGAACAGACTGATCTTGTTTGTATAATCTATCTTCAACCTTTTCTTTTAGCCTTTTTATGTCTAAAAACTCTTCAAGGAATTTGTCTTCTTTTTGTTTAAAATCCTTTTTCAAAATGGTTACTTCTTCTGTCTTTGACTTATAATGGCCAACGGTAGAACTAAGTAGTATTTGTACTGAATGAAGTTCTGATTTTAAAGAAGTTTCCTTTCTATTTCGGTCTGAGATAATTATTCTCATTTGTTCATCAATTTTTCGTTCTCTATCAGTTAATTCAAACTTTGCCCGTTTTTCATACTCCCCGACCAGTTCCTTATATCTCGCAAGTTCAGAGGTCAATGAATCATTAACTACCTTGTCTGGCTTATTTGCTAATCTACTTTGTACACCCTGAATCTACTTTGTACACCCTGTTCATGCATTTCATCGAGAATTGACATCAATGCATCATTTCGTACAGAAGATACATTACTTTGTACAACATGTTCTTCGTTGTCTTCCACATACTGATCATACGGAATAATATTACTATCACTCGTATAGTCAGCATCAGAGTCAACAACGTAGTTGTGTTGTACATCGCTTTGCATCTCGTGTACTTCATGATACTCATCCATATGATCTACAAAGGTATCATGATCTTGTACCTCAAACGGAGTATTCGAGTCATATGATGGCCCGGCTTCATCGTAGATTGGATCTTCAGATGTGAGATTTGCCATGAACATGGTCTGTGTAGTGGGACCCTCATCAACATCAGAGTCGAATGCATCACATTCATCAGCTTCAAAGACATGGTCCACATTGAGTGCCAAATCATTCTCGGGTGAATCATCCACATCATCATCAAAGTTGGTAACCTGTTCTCCTGCAAGAAACAACGACTGTTCTTCATCCAGTACTGCACCATTCTCCTGGGCTTGCATTAGTAGCATCTTGTCCTTGAAGTAGTCTGAATCTTGAAGTCGCTTTGGCCTTGGACATTCTCGTGCTATGTGCCCTAGTCCGTTACAGTTGTAGCACTTAATGGGTTTGGCTTGACCAGGATTAATAATGCCTCCTCTGTTCTGACCTCCTACATTCCCAGCTACAACATTTCCTCTTGCATTGTTTCTCTGAAATGGTCTTCCTTGATTATTCGCATTGTATCTTCCACGGACATCTTGAACCACAACTCTGCCGTCTTGAACCGTAGCTTTGTTCCTTGCATTAGACGACGTTCTAAGTTGATTGTTTGTTTGAGGAAGATGTGATTTGTACGATTGAGTGAGGAGGGCAAGTGAGTTGGATAAACTTTCAATCAAGTTTTCAGTTGAAGAACTTCCTGAGTCCAGTTGAAAGTTGTCAGCAGGAGATGGTTCATTTGAGGATTGAGGAGACTTGGATGATTGTGTTGAATACTGCTGAACTGAGGCATTCGACACTAATGCTAAAGGATCATTAGTTGGTTGAAGGAACCTTTCCATCATTGTTCTGTTCTCATTAGCATGTACCTCATGTTGCTTCAAATAGGCATAAAGCTGATCAAAATTAGACTCCTTCAAACCTCTGTTAAGTTTGACTTCAGTTATGAATCTACTCCACTCAGGTAACATGTTGTTCACAAACTTAGAGTTAAGCTGCATTCTGGGCATGGTCATCTTAATGTTTCTCATGTCGTTAATGAGCTTTGTAAACCTAACATAGTAAACATGAATGGTTTCTCCTTTGATTTGACAGAAGTGTTCAAATTCATCGTATAATTGAGATTCCCGGTCATCCTTTGTCAATTCAGAACCTTCCAGAATCATCTTCACATTGTCCCAAATGTCTTTGGCGTCAGTGAAGTGGTTGATGAGTGTGTAGATGTCTTTTGGAATACCTTGTAGTAAGATATTCGTAGCACGAATGTCAGCTTTATACCTGTCCTTTTGTTCAGCTGAAAGATCGGCAAAGACTCTAGCACGTTCTGGACCTAGATGAAGTGCACCCTCACCTCCTTCAGTAAGGGTATCTCTCATTGTTCCCATTTGAAATGGTCCTTCAGTAATGGACTTCATTATATTCTCTCCATTATCCTTTCCCAGACAGTACAGACGTATACGTTGTTGCCAAGATTCAAAGTCTGTTCTATCAAGCATTGGTGGGCGTGTATCAGAACCGGCACACTGGATATCTTCTGACATACTAGACATCTTGTTTTATTATGATATGATATGTTTTGATCGATCAATGATTAGTGAGTATACGTTAAAAGTGGTGAGGTTAACGTATTTGTTTTTGTTATGGTGATATTAAGTCCCAAGTTTGAATAAATTCCAAAGTGCTCAAACAGTTGCTCAACTCGCCGCCAGATTAGCAACTCGCCGCGATGAAATAAAAGCAACCCGCCGCTGGTTTTGTGAGGCAAACCGCCGTTTGCAATTTTCAGCAACCCGCCGCCTATTGTTCAAACCGCCGTAGCTTCTTTTAGATATTTGCTATTAAAATATTCAAACCGCTGTCAACCTGTTCAACCCGCTGCCTATTACAATAGAGCAAACCGCCGTGTGAACAACTCGCCGCGATGTTAAGCAACTCGCCGCCAAAGCAACCCGCCGTGTGTCAGACAGTTGGTCACCTACTAAATAAAATATTCTATTTACGCAAACCGCCGTGAAGAAATTCTGGCAAACCTCCACGAAGAACAACGACTTTTATCACACAAAAGCACTTATAAATCACCCTTTTGAACGATTTTGCTTGATTTCTTTTGCACAACACAGTACCACAAGGCAATAGCAACTAGAAACACCCAAACTTTAACATTACAAACATCAAAATTTGGAGAAATTGAAAAACCAAGCTAAAACCTTAAAGAGTACACTTTTCGATCTAAAACAAGCAAGAAATCGCACATACACTCGATCTAATCATCCCATGAGCTCTGGTACCAATTGTGGTATATCTTATATCATAACACGGGGTCGATTCTTGGACTTGGCTAGTTTCTAGAGAGAGAAATACATGAGAGAGATTTTCTAGAGAGAGAAAATATGTTTAATAAGAAAAGTGAAAATGACTAGCTTGCCTCTTCCAAAGTTAGAAGAGGCTTATATAGTTTTTACAAAATACCGGGTATTAGAACCCGGCTTAAAACCAAAAGACATACGATTAACTATTAAACTACTGATATTGGCTAAAATATACATATTTTGTACCCCGTAAAACACTATAAAAGGACTAAAAACACTAAAATATAGATAATTATGTTGCAAATATGTTTGTACTGTGTTTTTATGTCTTACAGGAAAAAAGGATTGAAAACGAAGCAAAAACGGTAATTTTCGGATGACTTTCGACGACGTTTTCACATTTATCGAGGTCAAAACGAAGTCGTGAATATTCCTCGATCACACCATTGGAAAGAGCACGAAATTACGAGTCCAACGGTACCGGCCTTTCATATGTGAACCTTTTGTATTTGAACCTTTTTTGTCCCTGTTTGAACCTTTTATCTTTAATAAACCTGGTCCAAGAAATTTAAGGGTCTTATATTAATTTTTGCACATTATAATTAGAACTATGCTCTAGCCTACCGGTTAGAGCATTAGGCTCTTGAAAGAAAGGTCCCGAGTTCGATTCTGCGGAGGGGTTTATCCCCCTCACGACCCGACCCGACCCACGACCCGGACCCAACCCGAACTTGACCCGGCCCATGACCCGAACTTGACCCGGCCCAATACTTGGCCCGATCCAGCCCAATACTGACCCGGCCCAACTGTTGACCCGCCTTGACTGGCGGTCAACCACCGTTGACCGGTGGTCCGGCGGTGGTCCAACGGTGGTTGACCGGTGGTCCGCCACCGTTGACCGTCGTTGACCGTTGCCGTTGACCGGTGGTCCGGCGGCGTTGACCACCGTTGACTGCCGCTGTTGTCTAGCAACGATTGATGAAAAATTTCCCACGTTGTGAACATAGTAGATAGAGTCCACGCAAATATGCGTCTCATTCAATCGTTAGCATCTAAGGAATTAGTTAGAAACTTACAAAGCTTAATTTGATCAACACTTTTGTAATGCTTGCAAAATTAGAAAGCAAGCTCACGCTAGTCATAAGGCTAAGAATATACTCTCAACGACTAGATGCTTAGAACTCCTTCATACGAATCTCTTCGGTCCATCCGCCGTACGGAGTTACGAAGGAAACCGTTACACCTTGATCATGTAGATGACTACTCTAGGTATACTTGGACTAGATTCCTTAAGGACAAAACCGAAGCTTTCGATCTATTCAAAACATTTAGTAAGAAAATTCAAAACCAATTAGGATGTACAATAGTGTCAATAAGAACCGACCAACGTTAAGGGAATTGATAATGAGGTGCAATTTGGAGAATTTTGTAATGCCAATGGCATTACACATAACTTCTCGGCTCCATGCACTCCTCAATCAAATGGCGTGTCGCAAGGAAAATAGGACACTCAATAAATGAGTGGACATGTTGAAATGAGCAATCGATACCATAAAAGTTTTGTGTATCCGAAATACTTCAACATTCATTTCTCAACCAATCCTAATGAAAGCCAGCATAGTAAAAACACCTTATGAACTCTTGAGAGGTAGAAACCTACTCTTGATTATTTTAGAGTGTTTGGAAGTAAGTGCTTCATTTTAAACACCAAAGACTACCTTACCAAGTTTGACCCAAAGTCATACGAAGGTGTCTTTTTAGGATACTCCCAAAATAGTAAAGACGATAGGTTTGTGTAATACGTTCATGACCTAGGAAATACTTACACAAATCATCACAAGTGTAACAAGGCAACAGGATTAGGAGAAACAATCTGATAAGTAATGTATAATTAAGTAAATACATTTAATTATCATTCTGTTATCACTAGTAGATTAGATATTTATTAGTTTAATTAATAGTTAAACAAACCAACCTCTCAAACCATAGATTTACCTGCTTTTATAAAATATAAAAACATAAAAATAATCTTCTCTCAACCCCTAATATTCTGTTAGACCATGATCAAGCCTTCCCAACCAATTCCTATAAAGAACGATAACAACCCCCGAGTGTTGTCTATACTACTACTACAAGGGTTAGGTACTCTGCCTAAGGAGTTGTAAAACTTCGTGTAGAAATCTTACGACAACCGCACATCAGTATCACAACCTAAGTGTACGAAAATTATAGGAACTAAGTGGATGTTTAGAAATAAGCTCGACGAAAACGGCATCGTGTCTCGGAATAAGGCTAGGCTAGTAGCACAAGGCTATAATCAATAAGAAGGAATTGATTTTGATGAGACTTATGCCCTTGTAGCTAGATTAGAGTCCATTAGGATCTTATTAGCTTATGCTTGTATCTTAGATTTTAAATTATTCCAAATAGACGTAAAAAGTGCATTCCTAAATGGTTTTATCAATGAGGAGGTATACGTGGCACAACCTCTAAGATTCATTGATTTTGAAAAACCTAATCATGTTTATAAACTTAAGAAAGCTTTGTATAGTCTTAAACAAGCTCCTAAAGCTTAGTATGATAGATTAAAAGCTTTTCTTATTAAACATGAATATAACATGAGAATGGCAGATAACACATTTTTTTACAAAGAAAAGAGGTTCAAATCACATCATTGTTCAAATATATGTCGACGACCTTATATTCGGTTCAACTTGTCAAGAGTTGTGTGATGACTTCGCCCAAATCATGCACGATGAGTTTGAAATGAGCATAATGGCTAAACTAAACTTCTTCCTTGGATTATAAATAAAACAAATGGAAGATGTCATCTTCTTAAATCAATCTAAATATATTAAAGAAATGCTTAAGAAATTTAGCTTAGAAGAATCTAAACCAATGAAAACGCCCATGTCCTCGGATACAAAACTCACGAAAGACGAAGAATGTGTCTGTAGATAGTACTAAGTACCGAGGCATGATAGGTAGTTTATTATACCTAACAACAAGTAAGCCCGATATCATGTTTAGTGTCTGCCTTTATGCATGCTTCCAAGAGGATCCCAAAACCTCTCATCTTAAAGCGGTTAAGCGTATCTTCCGATACATTAAAGGCACTACGCACTTAGGATTATGGTATCCTAAGGGGAACGGCATACATACTGTAGGATATGCCAACTTTGATCATGCGGGAGATTATGTGGATAGAAAAAGCACTAGTGGTATTTGTACGTTCGTAGAATGTTCTCTAACATCATGGTTCTCGAAGAAACAAACCGCTCTTGCTATATCCACGACCGAATCCAAATATGTAAACGCTGAAAAGGCATGTCAACAAGAACTATGGATGAAATAAGATCTTATCGACAACAAAATTTGACTCGATGACGTTTTGATTATGTGCGAAAAAAAGGTGTGATTGACTTAAATAAAAACCGTGTGCAACTCTCGCGGACGAAACACATCAAAATACGCCATCATTTCCTTCGGGACAATGTCCAAAAAGGAAACATCTCCATCAAAAAAGTTTCATCTGAAGATAACATCGCTGACATTCTTACTAAGCCCCTCAAACGTGAATAGTTTAATTATCTTTGTCTATGTCTAGGAACGATGAAACACATTTCGTTAATCTTTCTCTTCTTTTCTACTAGTCTCGATCCTATTCTATTTTCTATTCCATGTGGTGTGACAACTTAATTACTTCATCTGAAGTATCTTAAATTAATTAGTGAAATGCAAATTAAAGTGTCACTCCTTTCAAAAAAATTGTCAAAATCAAGCCCAAAACATGTTCCATGTTGGCGGTCCGACGGCCCCCATATTTAATTGGACGGCCCCCAAATATATATGAGACCGTCAGCAGCAGGCATGCAATATCTGATCTTTCTTTAAAAATCAAAAACCAAACACACTCCTTCTCTTGTCCTGCGACTGATGTAAACATAACAACCCTAACTTCAAATTCCACTATTAAAACTTCAATTGAAAGCAAAATTATCAAGAAACATCATCTATAACATCATACACACCAGCGATTGTAAGTAAACTCATCGATTTCTTCCTTGATCCGAGTATAGGATTCTATTAAGCACTAAATAAAAAATTAAGGCTTTTAAAATTTTGATGTGTTTTTATGGAATTAAGACTAGAAAAATACAATGTATAACTATTATGTTTCCCGCAGATGTAGGATTTACATAATTGAGTGCTTGAAATTTTTTGACATAAACAAAAACCCTAATTTATTTTTGAAAATTTATCACGTGTAGGAACCTCATAAATGTTTTGGTGCAGTGTTAACACATTCCAAAAATGTTTTTTCATTCATGTATAATGATCTTATGACCGTTGATCGAAATATATAACTAATGTATTTTTCGACGTGTTTGGTTGAGCAAAATTGAATTAATGAGTGTTTGAGTTATCTCATAAGTTTTGTTTAAAGTCGAGATAACCATACCTCCACATTTGTTGCATATAGACACACACTAGGCACAAATTCTTAACATTTCAATTTCGTAATGATAAATTATATATGTTCATTTTTTTTATATTGTAAGCTAGAATTATGTCTCAAGCTGAACTTGATCTAACTAAAATCTACATTCCTCAAATCTCAAATGAAAAATACATCTCTAGTGAT
>BQNB010016258.1:24565-66899 GCA_026074375.1 Tanacetum coccineum
AATAAAAATGAAAGTCCCACAACACATAAGTCACTATTTTTTTTCAGTCATAAAAAACTCAATATATTTATCAAGTTCAAGTTGAATATAAAAGGATCTCAATCCTTGATAAAATGATTAGAGAGATAAATTAATATTATTTGTATAATAAACAATTTATTTTTTTACGATTAGATGTTATAATAAATATGTTATTGTAACTTATAAGTGTAGAGAGAGATGCATTTGAGTTATTGATAAGGGCGCACATGAAATTCAAAAACCAAGTACTTGCTCAGCTTTCAATATTCATATACAACATGTATTCTTTTTGTCAAAAGAACAACCAAACAAACGTTAAGTCTTCTCAATCCAAAACCCAAACCAAAGTGGGATAACAAAAAGCCCCTAAATAATTTAAGTACACAATGCATTGTAAGGATTTTATATAAAAGTTGATATATTGATGTGGTAACGATGTGAAGATATATTGAATATTTTATTACACTATGCATTGGAGATGACCTTTATAAGTCTTCATGACATTTAAGTATTGAAAAAGCTAAAACAAATCAAAGCTTAAAACAATAAACACTGTGCATGTGTGTAATATATAGTTGTGCGTTTACAGTATGTATAGTATACATATCATACATTATTTAGAATTTTTGGTTATTGCAAGTATTTCACATAAGCAAGTTGGGAAGTAAATGAGAGTAACTACTCAACTACCAAGCCATTATTCTTATTTATTGTTTGGGAATCAGAATTTGTTACTCATCAATGCATTCTTTGAAAAACATATATCTTCTGTATCATATACGTACAATTCTCATATTAAAATGGTTGGAATTATTTAAACTGTATCTTGTGACACATCTTTAATAATACCATATCATACACCTTTTGTAATTTACAACCTAAACATGATTAACCTAGTGTAATGTTTCTGATCAAGAAGACACCTTTTTCTGAGTACTTGTTCGACACACCACTTGTGATGATTGTAATACATGATGCCTGCTTTATCTTGTGTTTTTCCGAGGTCTAGATTGGTATCTTTCGCTCTATAAAGGTGTATATTATATCGAATTTACCCATTTCGACAGTAAAAACATTTTACAAACACATCTAACAATTAATAGTCATTTCATAATACTTATACGTTATGCGTCAAAATGACAAATTGTTACGTGCTACTCTATCATTACGACTCCTAAAAATAGCAAGATGAAATGACTTGATTACGATTTGTTCTAACACAGTGAAATTTTTTACCTACATCATTTAACATTGTTGTGCAACAAAAACTTTTGCATCATGTATAAAAAGCTGCAAACCACACCATACTCACTTATTTCACCACCCAATAAAGGGTTTCACTAAAGAAAGCTAAACATGTAACAAAGTGAGAGCAAGTTGTATAAAAAGGCAAGATATCATATCTTTTAATTTCTTGTATGCAAGTTTTTTAAACACTAAACAAAAGCTATGGCTTCTTACCTTAAGATGCTAGTGGTATTCTTCTTGTTAACAATGGCAAGATCATATTGTGATGATGACAAAGTGAAGTTGTCATTATACTATGAAGCTTTATGCCCATATTGTTCAGATTTCATTGTGAATCAGCTTAGTAAAGCTTTGTATGAATTGAATCTAGTCTCTATTGTTGACCTTAAGCTGGTTCCTTGGGGTAATACTCAATTAGCTCCTAACAATGCTTGGATTTGTCAAGTAAGTACATTTTTTACTGCAAAAAGTACTTTTTATCGTATTAGTATTACCGATGTTATATCAGTTTTTCGGCTATTGTTGTGGAAGATAATTATATTGTAACCATAGACGGAACTTGATAAGTTTTACATGAGGTGCTAAACTGTAACGTATTTATTTTTCGGGGCCCACTTACATTTTCATTTAACATCCATGCTAATAATGTCTGCACTACAAAATGTAAGGGTTAAAAGTTTACTTGTGGCTAAAATTTTTGGAGGGGTCGTAGTACGACCCCTCCCGGTCCAACTAAGTTTCGTCCCTGCTTGTAACTTGTGGCGATTTCTTATGATTTTATAAGTCATGAACCCATGCTTATGTTTCATGTTTGATATGTTAGATTTCTGGCTCAAATGTTTTTACTAGAGAGTAGGTAAGCATACATATCAAATCAGTTGAAGTTATAGTAGTATTGGACTATTGGTAAAATTAAGGAGTTGCTTACAACATAATTGTAACTAAAAAGCCAACCATGATGTTACTTATTTTGCAGCATGGCCCCGATGAATGTTCGATTGACGTAGTAGAAGCTTGTGCAATCGATTTGTTACCTCAACATGTACGATTCGTTCATTGAATATAGTATATTTATGTGTTGAATAAGATATCAAGTGTATAATGTTGAATCATGTTTATAACAGGGACTAAGATTCAAGTTAATTGAGTGCATTGAGAGATTGAATTTGGAAGGAAGGCATGGTGACTGGAAATCTTGTATGAATACACTCAAAATAAACCAAAAACCTATCATGGATTGCTATCAAAGTAGAAAGGGTTTTGATGTAAGTACTTCTATATCCTTCATCACCTTTTTAACTTTTAACATGTGGCTTTGTGTACTTTGTCCAACATTTCATAAGTGAACATGGTGGTAGACATGATAATGCAATTTACATTTATCAATTAGTGTAATCTTAAACAGAATCATTTCAAATAGTCTAGCTTAGCGAGTTTCCTCAGATCGACTTGCCAGGTTGTGAAGCGAAAGCTAAAGTCATCTCATATCGTCTGCATTCTTACTTATCTAAACCGATACTCTAAGATGTACAACCATAGATTAAGTATCTAAGTATATTTGAAGTGATTACTAAGTATAGTCTCGAGGGTAACTATGATTCATGTTATGTCGTGCTGCAGCTTGAACTACGATTTGCTGATGAAACGAACCATCTCAACCCTCCTCATAGATTTGTACCATGGGTACTAGTCAACAACAATCCACTTCAAGAGGTCAATTCTCTCTTTATCTATTAACATCAAATAATTATTGCAGCATCATTCTGTTGGCCTAAAATAATCCAGTTGAAGTTGCTATAAATATCAATAGTTATAAATATGATAGTAAATATGGAGACAGTACTAACACATGGTTACAACTATTGCTACAGGACTACCAGAATTTCGTCGCATATATCTGCAAAGCCTACCGGGGACAAAACAAACCGAAAGCTTGTGAGCAACATGTACTCGACACCAATTCTTTCAATGAGAAAAACTCAAGTGTTTGCTATCGTGGTGAAAACGAGCACTCAATACCATTCATCTATCACTTATGATACATGAATTATTATAAAGTTGCAATAACATAACTTTACTAAATTAAAAATTCTACCTTTGCATTTAAAGCACAAAACAAGCTTGTGCTTATTATCATTGAAAGTTGGTGTGTAAAAACAAGCTATTAATATATAATTTTAGCAGTAGATATCCAATATTTATGTCGTGGGATAAAAAAGCGATGGTTAACATATACTACAGTAACTACACAACACGGTCTCACCATAAGTGCTTATAGATTTGGTAACTCTTCTCAATAAGCTAGAGGAACTGATCATGCTAATAAGACTATCAAAGCATGTCTGTGAAAACAGTGAGAACTCATAGTATAATCTGTATCGACTAAATGATCAACGTATGCTATATCATCTTAATCTTAAGCATGTTGTCATACCGATAATAATAGTATATGCGAATACATGAACAAGACAACATCTTGTGTAATATTTTAAAGAAAGTTGCATATCATAAACAACAATTGTATGTAGTACACACCATGTCCAATCACATTCAGACTCGCAATAAAAAAGTAAGGCAATACTACCAAAAGAGTTTGCAGAACACTAAAGTGTTCACATGATTAACATGCCTGATCTTTCTCCTAATATGCCAAAAAAATATTCAAAGAAAAAAAATCCTCGTCGGATTTGTGGATCCCACAGACTAGATGAGCCAGAACATCGTTCAAATTTCAAGATAATACCCACAAAATTGCAAAGAAATGATAAACAAGATTCTTGAATATGAAGTTAACAATATAATAAGTAAAATGGTTTCAAAGTCTAATCTTCTAAGCCACAATTTTAACTTATATGTCGACTTTGTTAAGCATATAAAGAAACACCCATGTATATCAAAACATAGCTGTAATTCATCTAAACTTAGAAAAGAAAACAAAACATGATGCAGTCGGAACCTATGGTTCAACCTTCTTGGTTGACTGATCACTATTATACTAACTCAATTCTAGAACAAGATAGTTTAAACATGGACTTCTGTCCAAGTGACCAAGGCTATGACTCTCAAATCATCATAGAGGGTTTTGAAGATGTATGCAAATGGTTATGTGATGACGATAATCAACAGATGGAAGAGATTCCAACTGATAGCTATGTATGGAGTCCAAGCATGTCCATGAACTCAAGTGATGCATGTGCGTATGTCCCATATGAAACACAATCATCCATGGTACATAACGACGACGCCATGGAAATCGAGTCCCAAACAGGACACCAAAACCTACTCATGGCTTATTCAGAGGCTATTGGATTAGGACAATTAGAGCTAGCCAAAGTGATTCAGAAATGTGTCTGTCAAAAAGCTAGCCCAGTTGGTCCAGCCATCGAACGATTAGCACTTAACTTGTTCAAATGTGGTGAAAATGAAGGCGAAGAGTACCTAAAACAAGAGTCCATGAGAAATTTCAAGACAGCATTCAGAGCGTTCTATGAGATATTTCCTTATGGGCGGTTTGCTCATTTCACAGCCAATTCAGCCATCCTTGAAGCAGTTCCAACCCATGTGGAATCGATTCACATAGTTGACTTTGACTTATGTGAAGGAAGTCAATGGCCTCCGGTCATACAAGCCATAGCACGAATGAAGAAATCATTGATCATCACACGCATCAAACTTGATCAAGATCAAGACTGGCAATTTGAACACACAAATAGGCAACTTTGTAACTTCGCAAGAAGTTTTGGTCTAAATTTGAAGGTACAAGAGATGGATATGGCACAAATCGTCAAGAACGTGGAGGGAAACAATCTAGAAAGTGAATTTATGGTCTTTAACTGTATGGTTGGCCTTCCACATATGGGAAGGACAAGAAATACAAGTCAGGCTATGGACTTTCTAAAAGTAGCAAAAGCGGTTTTAGACATAACCGAAGGGATCATCACCTTTGGAGATGGAGAAGAACGTGAAAAAATGAGAACTTTTACTGATTTTTCTTCATTTTTTAACAAAAAATTAATACACTACAAAGCGTTATACGAATCAATGGAATGGGGTTTTCCTAGTTATTTCAGTGAAGCAAGGATAGCAATGGAGACCCTTTTCGTGTCACCTTTTATATCATCAAAATCTTGGCTCCAAAAGTGGGCAGAAGGAAGAGAAAACATGGCATCCCTAAAAGAGATCGGTTTAAAAGGACAACCATTGAGCAAAGAAAGCCTAAATGAAGCCAGGGAACTAGTAAAGGAAGGAGAGAGCCCATACGGAATCAGAATTGAAGGCGAAAACGGGAAAGAAATGGTGTTGGAATGGAATGGAACTCCACTTGTGAGGGTTTCCGCTTGGATGTAGATAGCGTTGTTACACAAACATAATAAAGATAGATTCCAGAATCAAAACAATTGATTCTAATTATGTGATGACATTGTAATCTGTTAAGATAGTTATTAATCATATATTTTTTTCAGGATATTGTCCTGCTAACATTATCTGTTAATTTTCTCGATAATCAAAGATTCTACTAAAAAGAAAGTACAAAAACTAGAAGCATGGTACGGGTACGCTAAAATCATATTTATAAACGGGCTGACAATGATCAAGAAAGAGTTTGCAGGAAATCAAACAGTCCATATGGTTAACAAACATAATCTTTCTCGCAAAAGGTCAAATGATTATTCAAAGACATAACCGTGACGTAGTTGTGGGTCCCACAGACAATTATTAGCCACGAACTAATTCATCGTTCAAGTTAATAGCCCGATTCCTACATTTGACTAGAAAGCAAGAAAAACAGATACACATATATCATGTACTGTATGACTGTTTGGTTTAGCTTATGTTATTGGCTTATTGAGATTTGAAGAAGCCACAAAGCTTTACTTTTTGAGCTTCTGAGCATATCACAGTAAGCTCATGGCTTAACTAAGCCATAAGCTCAACCCCATCAGCTAAAACAAGTGAGCTTAT
Source organism: Tanacetum coccineum (assembly GCA_026074375.1). Taxonomy (NCBI): domain Eukaryota; kingdom Viridiplantae; phylum Streptophyta; class Magnoliopsida; order Asterales; family Asteraceae; genus Tanacetum; species Tanacetum coccineum. Next base: position 30,797 of record BQNB010016258.1, read on the forward strand.
CGGCTTTTCCAGATTTCAACAACCCCTTACAATCTGATGAACTTATTCCCATGATTTTTATTATCTTACAAAACAAATTAATTAAACAAACTTATCCTTAAAATAGACATGAATAGTTATCTAATAAGATTCGTAGTATTTAACAATAAAATATAAGAGCAATGACCAACAATAAGGAAAATTCCAAGCCATGAAAGAAGACCTTAAATCACTTCCTTAAGAAGTTAACTTCCCTCAAATTCTAATTCCTTTAACCGCAATTTTGAATTATCTGTCAACGATTTTCAACCAAGCAATATCAAGAGAACACCAAAACAAACATGTTTACTAAGAGACATAAGAGACGATAGAGTGATAGACGATTCGTAAATTCATTATAAACACAAAATTATGCTGAAATCTGACTTTTGCTTCAGCCTTGTTCACCAAGTCACTCTTATTTTAGCTCAATGATTATCGATATGGTTCAAACATGGACATTTACACGAATGAACGGCATAATTTTATTTCAAGTTTCAAATATAGTACAATTCAAATGAATGTACAACTATACATTCTTTAGAAACATTACAACTAAATCAAGGTTAGCGGTTTGGTCGATATTTTTAAGCCCAAACCGGTCCATGAAAATGCCACGCTACAACATAACAGCTACCTACAATTCTGGTCTTATATATGTAATGTTCTATGATGTATCATGTAGGATACATGTGCTGTAAGTATCTGCAAGACTGCAGTATCTAGCAAGTACTTTGTGAAACCTGTTTAAAGTTTATTCTACCAACAAGAACATCTAAAGATAGTATTAAGTTTTATCCAAATCTTTAAACAGCCTACCATGGGACAATAGAGGAAACCTTATCGAATCAAGATAACATATTTTAAGAGAAATTTGATAACCGGATACAATGCTTGACGATATCGTATATAATTTGATTAAGTAATCCCAAATCTTGAGGAAGAAGAACAGATTAAACTTTATTAAAAATTATCAAGTCACCATCATCGCCAATCACGTCTATAATAAACTAATAAGATACTAACAAGAAAGAGTTTGTAAGGAACCAAAGACTTATGAAATCATCCTCTAATAAGAGCAAGTACCGTAAATGAAGAGTACTAACGACGAATTGGTATAAACGGGGACCCCGCAAACAGCAAGCAGCCATAATATAATTCAAAGAACAAAAAATTATACCCAATTACATGATACTTGATACATATGTTTATCTAGTATTTCCTATGCTTTTTTTTATTAGATGAAAATATTCGATGACTTCTAGCATCATATCAGAAAGATGAGATCAAATTTGAATATAGGAAACGATTTTTTTTGGGTAAAATGTCTGTAATCACGCTTCAACGATAACAAAATAGGCAGAGTGGTGCGAATCAAAACAATAGATGGACAAAGGAGCTATGTTAAATTAACAGTTTTGAGAAAAGATGAGAACTTTGCAAGGAAATGACATACTAAAGTTGAACTTAGTAGTAAATTTCCTGAAAAAACGGATTGATAGAAAATGTAACAGTTTAATATTAGAGTGATTGGTACAGCTGACCAAACCTTAACAAAATTCCAATTCGTAAAGAAAGACAAACGACGAGGTCTCTAAGAAGTTAACTGGAATTAATTTCTAATCTTTTACATCCAGTTTAACTTTTCTGCTGACTTCTATTAATCGTGTTGATATATAAACATATCAAGAAACACTCGAAAATCATCAAAACTTAAAGGCACCAAGTACTCTCACTTAGCTGCGAGTAACTAAGAAGATGATGCAATCTGAGGTACTAATTCAGACCCCTTGGCCGATTCAGTCCTATTTTCCTTCGAATCTTGATTATTATGAGAGTGAACACCATGAGTTTCTTTCTTCAATCAATAGCACCCCTGAAAACTCACTGATTTCATCAGAAGCGTATCTTCCTGTGTTGTCCGATGAGTGTGTGGACTTTGATTCACAAAACATCATGGTCCTTGATGAGGTATGCCAATGGTTGTGTGACGAAGATCAAGGAATAGAAGAGATTCAATCTGAGACTTCTGTTAAAGGTGAGGATGTATGGAGCCCGTGCCTCTCCATGGAAGAATTAAACGATGTCGTCATGGAACCTGAATCCCAAACAGGATTACAGAATCTACTCAAAGCTTATGGAGAAGCTATAGCAATGGGGCAGAAAGAGCTTGCTGACGTGATAGTGAGATGCATAAGTGAAAAAACAAATCCCGTTGGTCCAGCTGTTGAGCGCATAGCATTCAATTTGTTCCAAGATGAGGATAATCAAGGAAACGAATACCTTAAACAAGAAGCCATTAGGAACTTTATGCAAGCATTCAGTGCGTTCTACAGAATCTTTCCTTACGGGCAGTTTGCTCATTCCACAGCCAATTCAGCCATCCTTGAAGTTATTCCAATCCATGCGAAATCAGTTCACATCTTTGACTTTGACATATGTGAAGGAAGTCAATGGGCTGTGGTTATAGAAGCCATAGCACAACAAAGAAAATCATTGACCATTACAAGTGTCAAACTAGAAGAGCATGACTCCAGATTCGAAGAGACCAAGAGGAACCTCTTTAACTATGCACAAACTTTCGGTCTAAATTTGAAGGTACAAGAGAAAGATGTCACCCAAATGGTACAAGAAATGGAGGGACGACGAAGAGAAGGTAGAGAATTTCTGGTGTTTAATTGTATGGTGGGGCTTCCGCATATGGGAAAGACAGGAAAAACAACTGAAGTCACAAACTTTTTGAGCATAGCGAAAGCGGCTTTAGCCACAAATGATGGGATCATAACATTTGGAGATGGCGAGAGTCATGAAAGAATGGAAAAAGCCTCAGATTTTTCTTCTTTCTTTGACGGGAAACTGGCACATTACAAAGCAATATACGAATCAATGGAATGGGGTTTTCCTAGTCACCTCACTGAAGCAAGGATGGCTATGGAGACCCTTTTCGTCACGCCGTTTATATCTTCAAATTCCTGGTTACAAAAATGGATGGAAGGAAGAGAAAACATGGTTTCTAAAAACATCATCGGGTTAAAAGGTCGACCAATGAGTACCGAAAGCTTGAATGAAGCTAGGGAACTAGTGAAGCAAGCTGAAAGTCCATACGGAATCAGAGTCGAAGGGGACAGTTGGAACGAAATGGTGTTGGAATGGAACGGAACTCCACTAGTGAAAGTGTCTGTTTGGGTGTAAAAAAGATTCTAGATTCTCGCTACTTAGTATATATAGCTCTGTACAAAATTCTTATCAAACATTATTATGTAATAAGTATCGATTTTTTTTAGCTAACTGATCTCAAAATGGGTAGTTTTTAGCACAACCATGCACATATTATCCAATTTCAGTATGCTTGAGTTTGCTCTCGATTCCTAGCTAAGCTCATATAAGCTCGATTCATACCGGATCATATCATCAAGCTCATTTAAACATAAGTACACCCATTGGAAGTAATGCTCAAGCAAGCACTCCATGGGAGGAAAAATACTGCAACTTAAGGTCTCCAAGAAGCTAAAAGCCTAAAAGGGCAATAAATTGTAAAGGAAAAATACCCAAATAAACCTTTAATTGACCTTACATCCCACAATGAGGCTTGGGCCATACTAATCTTATCATCTAATACTCCCCGCAATTAGAGCGGTGAAATTACAAAGCTCTGATTCGATTTGTAAACTAAAAACATTAAATAACTACTTTGTTGATAAATACACCCGATAGCAAGTGGATACAAATTTTCAAGCGAAAGCAAAACAAAAACCAAAAGCATAAGTAAGCATGAAAAGCGTTAAAATAATATTAATTTGTTGTTGAAGATCTCCAACAAGCGGTATCAAATCTTTGAAGCAAAAACAAACGGCAGAAGCAAAAGCGGAGACAAAAAGAAAAAGAAACTTTAATTTGCGGCAACTAGATTCCGGTGGCGCGTGGCGGCGCGTCGGAGACCCGGCGGAGGTGATCTTGATGGTGTTTTGTGCGGAACTGGAAAACAAAGAGAATAGCGCTAACGGTGTCAGTTAACTCAAAGCGATTTGTGAGTCATGCCCAAAACAGTAACCAGGTCATGAGGAAGAGCGACTGCTTGTGAGGTTGAGGCAGTTTGGTTTCAAGAAAGAGTAGAGTTCTCAGTAGTGGCAATACGATAATGCATACCAATGTGAGTGTCACGACGTCCTCCGATCACAAGTGGATACTTGTGTCGTGACTTGTGGATTCAAAACACATAGTCTAAAGTATTACAAGCCAAGCTCCCACACATGGGGTAATACAAGTCTATAAATGATCCAAAATACATAACTAAAATCAAAGTTCTAAAATACAGTCTTTCAAGAAATGATCCTCACGGGATTCTCTTAGGCCTACTAAGGCATCCTATCCTGACCTCAATGAGCATTCGTTTCACCTGAAAATGATACTCGAAAAGGTCAACACAAAGTTGGTGAGCTCGTAGGTTTAGAGTATAAACCCAGTTGCTGTGCCAGAATTTGAGTAGGACAATAGTGCAATATAAGAGCGGAGTGCAAGCAGTATACATAGCAATCCAATAGCAGTCATAGTAGTCATCTCATGACACATAGAATTTAGTTATCACCAACCGGTCAATCCTCACCCAAGCGCTTATAGTCCTCCGAACCTATCGCCTACCAGCTCGAGCTACATAGGTCGGCCAAATAGTTCTTAGTTCTTAGTTATGTACCCAATAGCATGCATGAACATATACAACAGCATTCATATACACAGTTATAGGCATATAGCATTGTCCAAAAACATAGAATTAGTTTTAGCACAGAAGTAAAATAGTTTGAAATAGATTTGAGTATCATTTTTCCCCAAGAAAAATAGTTTAAAAATGGAGCTATGAGAACTCACATTTAACAAGGATGAATAGTAACTGGGAATAAGATGGTCAGACAACAGCGTACAACGGCGTCCAGTCAAATTTGTCCGACTCAGATATATGTTTGAAATGTGTATTTGAAATTGATGCATAAGAGTTTTGAAAACGTTTTGTATTACTGTTTTTAATATTATTGGTTGTGTGGTGTTGACAAGTTAAACTCGAAGAAAATACATTGAAGTATATACATTAGGTATTATTTACTTATACTTATTTAAAGGAAGTAGGTAAGTAGAGTAAATGTGAAATAAATAAATAGACAATAAGAAATTTAAAATATATTCGCGCAATTTACTCAGTAACTTCCAAGTTATCTAGTTTAGATGTATAAACTATAAGTATTTACACGTGTTAAATATATGAAATAAATATTTGGAGTTTTATAATTTATTAAATTATAAAATATATTTTTCGTCTTTTAGTCGATTATTAAAATAATAATATATTATTATTTCGTCATTTTGTCGGATTTTTAAGAAAGTATGTTTTAGTAAAAATATTTCTAAGTATAATATTTTTATAAAATTTCGGCATGACCCGTTTATTTATAAAACGTTTTTCAAAGTCTTAAACCTTATTTTCAAACACTTTACCTCAAATAAATCCATTTCCGACAAAATGCCAAAATCTACGTTCATGCGACGTTTTAACAAACACATTTTTCAAACGGCTATTTTAGCTACACTAAACTCATATAAGTATAAATCGGTCAAAATCCGTTTTAAATGTTTAAAATCCTTATTGGGCCGTAAGGCCCAGTGTTAATCCAAAATCCTTAGTTTAAGTCTTTAGCCCATAATAGGTCCAAATATCGAATTTACTAGTTAACCCATATAAACAAAAAGCCCAATAATATGATAAGTTAAAAATACCAAAATCAAATAAGCAAAATACTATGTCGACAAAATAAGTCGCGTAGCCAAATAAGCCATAAGCCGTGAGCTTCATGGGTTCATTTTGGGCTTTTCGGCCTAATAACCACAACTAGCTATCCAACCACTTAAACCGTCATTCTTCGACTAAAACAAGCACTACGTATAAGTTGAAAATAAGCCGAACGAAAGACCCTAAAAATAAGTTGAAGCTTATTGGGCCTTGGCCGCGGCATTTATAAGCGCAAACAAAGCTTCCAAAAATATATTAAGCCCAAAATATAATCAATAAGTTATAAGATACGTGAATAAGCAGTTTAGTATTAAATTAAGCCAAACCAAAAAGTCACGAAAAAAGCCAAGGCTCACGAGCCCAAGCCTAAGCCGAGGTTGGGCTTGGCTTGTTGGGTCGTGACCTTATAAGCCCAAAAATAAGCTATACGAGCTTATAAATAAGCCAAATAAGCTATAAACTATTTTACAAAAATAGATTATTTTACCAACACAACCAAAACCTTAAAGTGACATTTTCTTTGTTTTCCCTTTTTCTTTTTATTCGAACCAAACACACCCTTATAGATCATTTTGTAAATTTTTAGCTTTTGATTTTAGAAAAACAATATGAAGGCTTAATATTTTCTCCAGTCACGATGCTGACATTTCCAGCTAACAAGCCATGAAGTTCATATGCTATCTGCACGGATATCATGACAATGTCAATATCCTGGTCACATATAATTTCAGAATTATGTAGATTAGCAGACTCGCCCCAGATTAGAAGATAGAGGCACATGTAGAGCAGTTTCCTATGTTGCCCTTCTTCTTGTCTTTAGAGGTAGTGTGCAAGCCATTGTTTTTAGTAAACCAATAGAGCTTAAAGAAAAGTAAATTACATGCACACATGTATCCACTAGAATGAAAATTTTACAATTAAGAACAGTACCCATATCACATATCTAACCTTAAGCTGTGTTTTCTTCCCAAGAACTTGCACCACGTTTTATAATTTTTGAAGAGGTTGTTCATAACTACCTGAATAGCTCGATCATCCAGCTGCATCATAATGACTTTGAAAGTTCTTAACTCTTTAATCTTTTTGCACAAATGTATATTATAACGCTCGGTGTAATTAACACTATTAATTTATACTAATGTTGATGATTACAAAGTTAATTCGGCCGTTTTTATTTGACCAAACATTAACCTTTCCTTAATTCCCATTAGTATCTTTTATGCCCATCAATTGTCATTCAAACCCAAATTGACCAAATTATCCAACACCGTTAGAGATAGACATACTCGAATGGACCCATTACTAATTACATAGGTCGAGATTGCCATCGTAGCGAGGGAAGATCCAAGGAACCAAGGAGTGGAATGCACATAATCACTTGTATCTATCGAGGGTTCTATATCATGTAATTGCACAGTTTTTTATGCTTTGATATTTTTAATTATACATAACGAACGTAACCAATAGTATGCTCGGGTTTGATCTCGATTCCTGGCTAAGCTCATACAAGATTGATTCATACCCGGATTGCCTTGGCGAGGGGCCGGATAACGTGACGATGGCGCCAGACGAGGTGCAATATGGCGCAAAAATAAAAACGTCGACAGCAGGATTCGAACCTGCGCAGGCAAAGCCCAACAGATTTCGAGTCTGTCTCCTTAACCACTCGGACATATCGACTATTTTGTTTTCTTTCTCATATTCGTATAATTTATCTAATTAACTTTTAAAACTTAATAACAAGTTTGTCAATTTATGACCCTTTGGCAATAGACTAGTTACACAAATAGTCCCTATCATTGTATCATTAGTAATTGCACGAATTGTCAATATTATCAAATTAACTTTTTTTAACCGGCTACGGTTTTAAATAAAACTTTCAAATCGTCGTGTTATGACACGCCGTTATGCATCACTGTTTTTTTTCCTCTACTTATTTATCATATCGACATTTATCCGTCTTAATTGTTTTTATACTTTGCTAACATTACTTAGCAGAGTTGGTCAGGAGGTTGTTACTACATGCAAGAGGTCTCGGGTTCGAGCGTTTTCGTGAAGGTTTTCTTTCTGAGGCGAAAAAAAAGAAGTAGGGTTTATTCCCTAAGACGAATGATCGAGTCTTGCATAATGTCATTGTAGGCTCAAATCATTAACTACTAGCTTACCGTTCTAAAAAATGTATTTTCATACTTTAACCTTAAATAGTACTCTTGTTTGTTTCTTTATTTGTCTTTCCCCCACCAAATATGCAAAGTTGTGAGTTTGATTCAATATTGGTTTAATATATTTTCATCATTTTATCAATAAAAACCCATAAATAGTAGTACTAATGTGAATCTACAAAGGAATTTAGATTAGAAATGTTGTTGGCTATTGGACAGCTGGTTTAATTTTTTAATGATTAGGATTTCCCATTCCTTAGCTGGAAAGATATGTGGCCATGAAAAGCGAAGGGAGCAACAAAGTTTAATATCCGCGCTTCGCTGCGGGATGTTTCCGTACTTTGTCGTTTTTACGGTTATTTGATACTTGTTTGTGACCATAACAACTTGCTATGTATATACGTGTAAAATAGTTAAGACGAGCTTAAACAATCTTTGAAAGACCAAATAAAAATATGTCAAAGCCAATTAAAAAAATAGCCTAGGCCCGACTGACCCGCGAGTCTAAGCCCAGGACTGCATATTGCGCAGACTAATTAGTGGGCTATAGTAGCTAAGTGGACTAGTGAATTAAATGGGCTAAATTAATACCTAAATGGGCTAGTATTAAAAAATTATTTTTTAGATTAAAAAATTAGGTAACTATTTAATTACCTTTAACATATAGATAAATTGTCTTCAACAATAAATCGGTTATAGTTCTGATATTTTAACTTTTTTTTTACTTTAATTCGACCACTAATTTTTTTTCCCTACCATTAGTTATAAGAGTGTAGTAATTAAATGGCGTGAGAGAGATATTGCTCAAAGTTCGGCACACACAATAACAAAAAGTGACAAGTATGATACATTTTCAAACAATTAACTCAATTGTTTAATTGTTTAAAGAAAGCGGTTTTTGAAAGAGTGTTGAATTGTTTAAAGAAATAAGTTTTTAACAAAACCACACTTAACACTAACCTAATCCAATCTCCAACATCTCATTAACACACTAATCATCCCATCTTAATACTAACAACAATATGTTTATAAACTCAACATAACATCTTTATATTTTTAAGGGCTAATGACTTAAAAAGTCATTTAACTTGACACTTTTTGTCTTTGTGTATAGCCATTTTTTCCCTATTCTGTCATCAAACTTTCAAAAGTCGATCATTGTGTGCATTTTGTGACCATTTTACCCTTAGTTTTTTCAAATTTTGAAGGGTAAAATGGTCATTTTACATGGCAGAATAATTACAAAATACACACAATGATCGACTTTTGAAAGTTTGATGACAAGATGGGAAAAAAATAAGATGACTACACACAAAGACAAAAAGTGTCAAGTTATATGACTTTTTAAGTTATTAGCCCTATTTTTAACAACCCATCTTATTTTACTTTCAAAATAGTGACACAAACACATGGATTCTATAGATCTATGAACAAGAACCTAAATAAACAAGAAATGAAAGAAAAGAGTTCAAGATTTAGCTTACAAGCAAGATGAACAAGAAAAGAATTATAAGAACTTGATTAGGAGGCTTGAATCTTGAAAACCCACAAATAAAAGTGAAACCCTAGATTTTAAACATTTGATTAATCTTTAAAAATGGATGAAGTAAACATTTGGAACACCTTAGAATACCATGGAAATGAACTAGGAACACTTAAATTTGATCAAGAATCAAAAATGAAGAAGAGAGAGAGAGAGAGAGATATTGATTTTTGTGGTGGCTTGTTTTATGAATGTGTGACCTAGAAATGAAATAAGGGTGTTATTTATATAGAAAGGGTTAGGGTTTAAGGGTGCATCATGGCTCCTCAAATGACTGAAACCCACCCCCTTGGTGGTCCTTACATTAATTTACCAACTAATGTAAATTGAGTTATAACATGCGATAATCTAACTCAAAAAAAATCCTAAAATGTATCAAAGAACATATAAAAAATTTAGTGAACATGAAAATAAAACATTACATCAATTATGGGATAACTAACAATGCACGTTATTCGTCATGTAAAACTTTTTGGTACACGACATTTGAGTTGTAGACTCGTTCTTGTCTGAACTCTTTGACTAACTTCACTTATACCTTTGTAGTTTTACGGGATATCCCTCTAGACAATGCAACATATAGCTGGTCATGCGAGAATATTTTTTTCAATTACACTTTTATTATTTTACGTTTTATATATATAAACGTTATATCAAACACTTGACCACAATATCACAACTATAACTATTTTCCTTTAAAAAATGTCGTTGATGTACACGGTACTTTAGGGTTTGTTTACTAAATTAAGTGGTCAGGAGAGATATTCATATTTGCCACTTAATCAACAGAGAGAAGTTTTGGTATGTCGTTGATGTACATGGTACTTTAGGGCTTGTTTACTAAATTAAGTGGTTAGGAAAGATATCCATATTAGCCACTTAATCAACAGAGAGAAGTTTTGGTGAGTCTCGCCGTTAAATGAATTAAGGGTTTAAACCCACTAATAAGTGGAAAAGAAACACCCTCTCTTAAACTAATAAAGCAAGTTAGTGACTGAATCTCTAACGGGTTTAAAAATTAAAAAAGATAAATAAATACAATAAAAGTAATAAAGGTTGGGAATCCAAAGATTATAAAGAAAAGGACTAAATTCGTGTTATTAGAAACAACAAGGACTATTAATGTAACTTACTATCCTTTACATATAGGAGATCACCTATACCTTCGAATCTATTTATCATGTCGTCGACATCCGATATCACGTTCCCACAACGTGCGTACAAAGTCGATGATGAAACTGAGGCAAACATCGTGTGGAAAGAGATTCTAGCGAGAAAAGGGTTGCCATTGGATACACCTTACGAATACGTAAACACTTTGGACAAGTACTATGATGAATCCTAATGCGATCGCTTATTTGCAACCATTCGCGAAAAAAAGAAGAACCCAGAAGCCGCTAAAGCATGGTCTAGCACGTTGACTTTTGAATGGCTTCCTGCTCCTAACTATAATCTCCCAAAAGTATCGTCATCCTCATCAGGAGATTCCGTGACTCGTTTATTGTACAAGAAGCCTGAGATGAAGAAGTTTAAGAGTGTAAACCATATTGTTTATGCTGATGCTGAATCAAAAGCCAAAATGAACAAATGTTGCTAGAAACCCATGAGAAGAAAGCCAAGATGTACAAAGAGTATCAAGCAACTTTGGGGCCTGCTGCTAGTATCTTTACTTTCTAAATTTATATATATGTTATTACTGGTATCTGTACGGAGTTAGGGTTTCTCTGCCGATTTAAACCTTTTTGAGAAGTTAACTTTGAACTAGAACTCTCCTTTGTCATATAGTCGTCTTGTAATAGATTATCTATCACTACTAAATCATTATAATCATCATGTCAATGAATCATGTATTTTGATTTTGATGATGTGTGCATGATTCATGTTAGAATCAATGTTTTTTTGTTAAAAATGGTGAAATATATTAATCAAAAACAAATTACATCTAATGAAAGAAAGAGAATTATGACATGCCCCAATCTCATACTGAAACAAACAGCAACATTCCAACAGAGAAAATGTAAACTCTAACATACTTCTATCCGATATCTAAGACTTATAAGACAAAGCACTACACAGATTCACCAAAGAAGAAAATTTCACCATTCATCTAGCCTACTTAAGGAAGTAGCACTAGGCAACCATGGAGAAAACCTATAGGTTGCTACATTTACCACCTACAAACACCCTACCTGCACTTGTAGAAGCCCGTTCCATAAGCATAAAGGCTTTTATAGGCAGGCATCACAACCTATCGGGAAAACTCTTGTTCCATTAAGTCTCAGCAACCAAGAGCTATGTGGAAACCGTAGGAGGGGGGGGGGGTAAATACGTTCCCTTTTAAAAACTTTAAATCTTTTGTATCAATTATTAAATCACTCTCTGCCGGTGATCCATAAATATATGGGGGCCGCCTAGTACATCAGGGGGGCCGCCCTATTTAAAGGGACCGCCTTTAGAAGAGGTTTTCGGACTAGATCATTTGTATCAAATCACCGATCAAGTTTGACGTAATATGAGAAGTGTCGATAATGGATTTACAATAACTAGTGCATATTCTACCAATATATCCACACTCACAATGTTTACTACAAAGAGCTACACAACCATGACTAACACAACATAGACAACAATTCACACAATCATAAGCACAATGCAAGTGTAATAGTAAAGCGATAAATGTAAAGACATAAGTAAAGAGAGAGGTAAAAGAAAATGCAAACCGACATGATGATTTATAGTGGTTCGGTCACGAAGCTCCTCTTTGCCCTACTCCACTCCTCGAGTATCCAACTCGAGAGTTACTTCACTAATCAACAAGCTCCCTTTCGGCGGAGAAAACCTTATACCAATGCTTACATTATTTTCCGACACTAAGCTAGATGTCGAGTCCTTCTTCGGGTACAACCAAACCCGTTATGTTTTATGGCCCAACATAACAAACCTTGTGTTTTATGGCCTAAACACATAAACCGCGTCGCTTACATTATTTTCCGACACTAAGCTAGATGTCGAGTCCTAATCTTAGCTAGAACCAATCTACCACTACACTAATGTATTTTAAGGCCCAAAATACTAACCAACCCACAATAAACCCATCCAAATATATACATCATTTGGATCTACACACTACTAAAGATTTGAAGACATGGACTCGATCTATATGTAACAAATATTACAAATGGACTAACTAGACTACATAACTTCAGATCTTGAAGATGACCGAAGTTCTTCTCTTGCACTTGAGGGAAGAAGGAAAGAGTAAGATGTTTAAATCTAATGCCATAGGGCGAATCTACCTAAACCGAAGATGAATTTAGGACGAAGGATCCATCGATCCGTGGAATGGCCAAATCTGGGCAAGAATCATCTATTTATATTATTTGGGAGATGGTGTTGACATTAGGTTATTAGGAGAAGCTTATATAAGTTATAAAAGTTCTCGATTTGAGTTTTTCGAAAATGACATCCAAGTCTTGCTCATCAAGTTGGAGTACTTATGAGTTTCCTGATGGAAATTTATAAGTCGTCAATCCTACTCAGAGTGTGTTAAGTTTAGCATGTATAATTTGACCATAGCTAATAACACAGCATTTAAACACTTTAGACTCAATGAGACATCTTCATTGCAAGTGTGAGTTGCAATTTGATGACTAATCTTGTTGTCTTACAATCGACTTCGTGATTTCATGTAATAACCGAAGATGGTTAAACATGTAAACTCGAAAAAATATCTATGGTCATTTGATTGATATTTCCGTGATCTAGATAAATCCTAATCTCAGTTTCAGGTTCATATTCTAATTTTGTAATTAGATTGAATGATGAGATTGATTATCGTTTGAATAATAATCATCTTCATACTCAAAATCCTCTTACGATCACTTATTGAAAAAAAGCACGATAATGGCTTGTGGAATATGTTCAATTTTTCCTAATCCTAACCTTAGATGGTTAAAGCGTTCTCGTTTGATGAGGAAGAAATATTATGCTTATTTGGTAAAGTAAGAGAGAGTTTTGATAAGAAGATAGTTTGAGTTTTGAGTTGTGCTTTTGAATTGTATGAGCAAAATTACATATGTTGTGCATTTGCTCATGTTTGGCTTTTCGGAAATAATGACTTTACCAATTGCATTGCAAGGTAAATTACTTGAGTATTTCGTATGAAATATTCAAGTCGTCAATCCTACTTCATTGTGTATTTTATGCATATATTTGCCAAATATTTAGAACATAACTATTGGACAAGTAGACTCAATATGACATCATCTACACAAGTGTGAGTTATGATCCGATGCATATTCTTATCGTCTTGGAAAGTGATCTAGTTATTTTCATATCAATCGAGTGTGATTGAGTATGTAGGTTTAAGATAATATCTCTTGTTATATTTTGATATAATCTTAAAACTAGACAACAAAAAATCCGATTTCTTGTCCCTACTCAAAAACTTGTCAATTAGATTCGATAATAATATCAATCATAGATTGAATAATGAGTTGATATATATTTGAAATCTTTCTTGACCCTCACGAACACTCTTTTAAAAGAAGACAAACAAAGGTTTTCATAGTGTGTTCTATTAATCCTAAGACTAGTTGTAAGTGTGAGGTTGATGAATAATGACAAGTTAATTTCTACTTTCATGATTGTACATAATGTTTGTGCTTGTGCGAAAAACTATTTGTTGTTATGCATAGTATGCATAGTTTTTGACATTTTATTAGTGTATGAATGATTTTTTTAGCCATTTTAATATAACACACATCTTTTGTAAAATACTATATGTTTATAAAAAGAATATAATTATGTGTGTGTGTGTGTGTGTTAGAACAATGCAAGCACAAACAAAATTTAACAAAAAAAAAATACAATTTCTTTTTTCATTAAATACTAATGTGGTTATTTGATATTTTCTTTTGTTAACCACCCAAGGTCTACTAAGACAGCACAATGAAAAAGATTTAGACATCTTGTTGAAGACAGTTAATGTGTTGGAAAATATTTTTAGTGACGGATTTCAACAACAATATGATCTTAGGACATTATTTTTTAAAACACACTTGAACAAACTATTTAACTCTTGTTTATAAAGGGTATACACTCAAATATTCTACAAAGATGTTTATGTAACACTTGTAAATATAGTGATCTATGCCTATATGCAATGCACAAATAATTTTGCAACTTAACGCAAGAAATCTAGCGTAATACTATTTGGCCATTAATACGGAAAACTAGTAACATACAAATAGCATACATGGCACATGTGTTGAAGATATATATTAGTCAATACTAATAGTAGTAATTAACTTATTAATATCTATTTAGATACCAGTTGAAAACAAAGTTAAAATCACACATAATCATCTAGCTTACAACTAAGGATATTCGTCGTCGTTTTGTGTATTTGATATAACGATGTTTTATAGCTTGATTTTTATTTGAAAACAAAAATAGTTTCATCTCAATTTTATAAAATTAATCAAGATCAATGTTGCGTCATGGAATAAGTGGACTAGAAATGCTCGACTTGGAAAGAAAAGGTAACTGCAAGTTTTACGTCTAAACCTGAAAACATATAGTTTTTGGACCACTATTAGTATTTTGCAGCGGCCTGGACTAACTTAAGTTTAGAATAAAAACCCTTGGAAGTATTTTTAATTGAAACCAGGACTCAATTAAGCTTCGAAATGGCCGTGTGGCCAACGACTTTCTACGGACTTATGGTTGTTTTTATTGATTTTTTCGAAGTTTGCAAAAAATGGCGAAAAAGACAGGCGGCCCCCATAAAAGGTCGACATGCCCCAGATATATTAGGGGCCGCACAAGAATTTATGGGACACGCCAACCAGTGACCCATAAATAATTGTTTTAGATATAATAACTCATATGGTAACTGTAATTTAGGGATGTAGGCACTTCTGGGAGTAGTTCCAACCATAAAGACACGCGTTTTTGTCATTATTTTTTATTATAGGGCTACAAAGAAAGTATCTTACAACTTCAAATATTTTTGAGAATATTTTCTTCAAGCTAGTATACGAGTATATTTAACAATACAAAACTAGTAGAAATCAAGTAACATAACAGTTTTACTATTTAATCCACGATTCAATGGGTAATTTGATACATGGATCGTACTCTATTTTAAAAACATTTGTTTTGAAAAACTAGAGCAACGTGACTCTGATACAATTGTGGACAAACCGTAGAGGGGGGGTGAATAACAGTTTCCTGTTTAAAACTTTAAATCTCTTTGTATAATTATTAAATCTCACTCACTGCCGGCGGTCCAATTAAATATTGGGGGCGCCTATGTACATCAGGGCCGCCACTTTTTTAAAGGGGGACCGTTCTGAGAGGTTTCGGAATAGATATTTTGTATCAAATTCACCAATCAAGTTTGACGACAATATGAGAATGGTGTCAATAATATAGATTTACAATAATATACGTGCATATTACCAATATATCCACACTCACAATGTTTACTACAAAGAGCTACAAACCATGACTAACAACATACACATAGAAACAATTCAAAAATCTTAAGCACATGAAGTGTAATAGTTAAAGCGATTTAAATGTAAGACATAAGTAAAGAGAGAGGTAAAAGAAAATGCAAACCGACACGATGATTTATAGTGGTTCGATCACACGAAGTCCTCGTTGGCCCTACTCAATCCCTCGTGTATCACACTTAGGGAAGTTACTTTCACTAATGATCAATACAAGCTCCTTTCGGTGGAGAAAACCTTGTACCAATGCTTTCACATTATCTTTCCGACACTAAGCTTGATGTCGAGTCCTTCTTCGGGGTACAAACCAAACCCGTTATGTTTATGGCCACCTAATAATAACCTTGTGTTTTATGGCCTAAACACATAAACCGCGTCGCTTACATTATTTTCCGACACTAAGCTAGATGTCGAGTCCTAATCTTAGCTAGAACCAATCTACCACTACACTAATGTATTTTGAGGCCCAAAATACTAATCAACCCACAATAAACCCATCCAAATATATACATCATTTGGATCTACACACACTACTAAAGATTGGAAGACATGGACTCGATCTATATGTAAAAATATTACAAATTGGACTAACTTGACTTACTAACTTCAGATCTTGAAGATGTCGAGTATTTCTTGACACTTGAGGGAAGAAGGAAAAGATAGAAGATTGGATCACATTTAAAAACAAAGATTAAACAAGTTAAATGATCAAAGTTTAGAGAGATTTAGTGAGATCTAGAGAGAGAAAGAAATGAGTTTAAAAATGGTGCAAAAGGGGTTATGGAAATCAGTTGAAGATGACTCACTATTTATAGTGCTGAAAGCTGATAGTTCTGGCAACCGGCACGGTCACGGCGGTCCACTTATACATAAGGGTGCGCCGCCGCCTAGACGTCCCGATCCACGTTTTTGTCGTTTTGAGGAAGGTTGTATTGGTAGGTGTAAAGCTTCTATTGTGGGGGAATAATAAGATCTTCAAATTTTTTATTTAAATAAACATTTCTTTTATTAAAACAGTATTTGTGTTTATTTATTTTTGTGAAAAAAAATGAATACTTTTGTAGAAATGTATTTTAAGAAAAAAATATTTTTCTGTGTTCATTACAAGTTTAATTTGTTTGTAACAGACTTATGTGATTTACGTCGAGTGCAAACAAATGTCGGTGTTGATGCAGACTTGAGACATCGAGTGTTGTTGATGCATGTATGCATTGATGATTTGTGATTACGAGTAACTTGCGTACTTTACGTTATGTATTACAAGTTACATGTTTGTCATCACCAAAACATAAAGAGATTGTTTAGATTAAATATCGTAATATTTGCACTAACAAGCTACATTTCCATATTCATGGCATCACTCATAGGTAGAGAGTTTCTCAAGGATACATCCCACTGTGACTACATTTCCCAGAATTGTCACCAATTCATTAACTAAACACCCCTTAATAGAGATAATTGGGCTGACAAACTAGGCATCGTTAAGTTGGCACTCCACCAAAGGCAGGAAACCTTCCTTATGACTGCAGGTGAAGCCTTTAATTGCATATCCTTACCCACTACTATAGTGATCTACCCATCCACTATAACAGAAAGCAATTCAGATGCAGAAAGGTTCTTACAGTTAAGCTATTAGGCCCTCTGCAAACAAATGAGATAGAACATTCCTTTGTTATCCATACCATAACCAGTAACCTCAATTAGGAATAATCTCAAAATATTAACTTTTGTAGTTCAAATGGACATATAGCAGTTGCAGTATCCACAACACTATATTTCTTAACTTGCAAACCCATCAGTCTTAACTTGATAGCATCACAAATAAGCTGCAAAACTGTAGACCAATCTCTTTTCAGATTTCTAAAGATTCTGAAGTTTCTCTCCTGCCATATGAAATAGACAGCAGCACCCAAGCATAGTCTTCTAATTCTACTTCTTATGCTATTCAAACAAGGCTTATCAGTAAGAAAATCAATAGTAGTTGACCAGCTAGGAGAATTAATAGAACATGTCATCATAGTCTGCAATTTTAACAAGATAGATTTTGAGAACTCACATTGGAAGTACAAGTGATCATGAGATTCCTCATTTTCCAAACATAGACTGCATACCATCATGTCATAATTCCCCCATTTTTTAATCTGTCCTAAGTTAACAACTTCCCCTGAATTGGCATCCAAAGAATGAAGGAGAACTTTGGGACACATTGTGAGAACCATAAAAGTTTTCACCATTTAACTTCCTCATTATGTTCCCTCAAGTCATCATAAACAATTCTTCATGGTAAACATCGTAGGCTTCCCATCTTTATCCACCCATATTATTTTATCTTCTCCTTCCTGACTAATGTTGGGAACAACCATCTCAGACAAAAGGAAAAACCACTACCTCATTCATTAATGTTCTTCCATGCACCATTATCAATCATGTTTGCCACCAAGCTGTCCTTATTCAATCTAGCATTGTATAACTCTCTATGGGTAGTAATATTTATTAGTGGACCCAATCCACTCCAATTATCATACCACATATAGGTGCTCTCACCATTGCCAATTTTATACAGAATGTGGTTTAAAATGGAATCTCCAATGGTCAAAAGATTCTTCCAACCCCAGCTATCACACTCCTCCCTTTGAGCCACCCAAACACTACCACCTTTCAATTTTACTGTATTGACCCACTTAATCCATAAGGTATCCTTCTTGGTTAGAGTATATGCAATTTGCTAATCAATGTTTGTATTAAGATAAGAGTGATTAGGGATTCCCTTTATGCTTGTTATAGGCGTATATTCCTTGCGTGAGGTGCGGTCCTTGGGGAAGGGTCGCATCGGGTCCAAAGTGGACTCCGGGTTTAGGGTTAACTCTTGATCCAACCTTTTGTTGTTGCTTCTTTTGGAAGAGCATTTGAACACTTAAGAAGCGATGTACCCTCAAAGCGAAAAGGTAATAAACATTTAACTGTAAATAATTCAATTGAATGGTTCAATGTGCTTTTTTATTATGCCTTTGTCTTTCCCTCTTACCATGTTGGTGCTTTTCTGCCCCGTCTTGCGTTTACTGGATTGTTTTTTTGTGTATTGGCCTTGGCGCCATGAACATCTTGGGTACTGGCCTTAGCATACTTTCTGCTTTAAGTATGTCCGCCCTAACCTATAATGCAAAATATTGCTGTTTGTGACAAAAATTACAAAGATAATTGTATATTTTAGAAAATTAACACTACAAATTATTCGAGCTTGTCAATGCAAATTTCTTACGTACGTCTACAACCAAATTCGACGGAAAACGTATCAAAAGAGGTAAACCCATGAACGCGGTTAAAACAACCATGTCTCACCGATCATAATCAAATCAAGTTACCTAATAGTATGACAAGAAAAACTTGACAAAAAACATTACTACGTATTTAGTTCATTTATTAGTCAATGTAGCATCATTTTCTTTGAAAGGCAACAAAATGTACATACATTCATATCTTAAGACAAAATTTGATTAGAAAATCAGAGAAAAATGAGAATACCAACATATTTTAACCATGGTAAGATGAATAAAACACTTCGTGTCACACCAAACCATTGAATCAAGTAAACTAATAGAATATGAAAGAAAGTGTTTTTTTTAGAACGGCAACTATTATAAAACCAACTAGCAAGAAGCTAGAAAAAGAATTACAAATATTATGAAAGAAAGTGTTTGCAAAATGTCGTGTCTTTGGCGCGAGCATTTACAAGTGGTGAGTAGTGAGCGTTGAGCGTTGTGATCTTTAATGTTCGTTTGACAAGCAACAAATACCTTTATCTATTTCTTTTTTCCGAATGCTCATTTTTCGATCTATTTTTTCAGAATACTCATTTTTCGACGCTCCATAAAGTAGCATTTAGGAGCGTTAAACATTTATAAGATGTTCTACACATTATGATTACAACCACATATACATTAGCAAATATTTTATTGAAAAAACTAATATTACTCACAACTACCGTTTACATGCTACTGTTTTACTGCTACTCTTGCCAACACACCTAGGTAAAATAGCCAATGTAAATGTTTCAACACACAACTAATAACAAAATCAAGAAAAAAAAAAAACAATCATGCATCTTTAAATATTTAATCAATAGTAATAAAACATAGCATATCACATCAATTATCACAATTCACAAATTAACTAAACTAATAAGAGTATAATGACAAATTAAGAGTTTGCCATAAACCAAACTCCTGATTTGGTAAACAAGTGTATATGTTCTTTTGGTCAAACAATTACTTAAATAATACATTTAGAGAATATTCGGACTTCACAGACAGCAAAACAACCACATGAAAATTCAACTAATAAAGTTATATTGTTGCATGATCAAATCTAACATAAGATGTATCTAACTATTCATAAAAATATTTTCACAATTTTGAGGTGGCTATATAACATAGGGTAGTTAAAAGGGTTAAAGCCATATAATATCAAGCTAATTTTCATATTATATCAACCTCAAACATGTATTTTTTTCATTTTATATCTGAAACATTTACTTTTTTTATTAACAAATAACCTTAAAACACATGAAAACACACCTTAAACACACACTTAACTTTTTATTACCATGTTGTTGACAACCAAGCAAAATTTGAACGTTTGGCGGGTTATTTGTTAATAAAAAAAAATAATTGCTTCAAGTCTGTAAAATAAGTGATTATTTATTAATATAAAAAAATAAATGTTTCAAGTTTGTAAAATATAAAAATTATTTTGTTATTATATGACTTTTATGAAGAAAGAGAAATGAAATAGTGCATCCACATCATTTTGAGAACTTTCTTTGTAAAACATTTATAAATATATCATTTTTCAAAATAAAATCTAGACAGGTGTATTTTGTCCCTGTTATGTCTGAGGGACATTACTTTGAATTAGGGTTGAGCATAATAGACCGTGGACTGGGTCAAACCGAGAAACCGGACTAAACATATTCTGATCTGGTCTTTGGTTCACAATTTACTTCATATTCAGTCATCAGTTCGATCCGATCTTACATACAATCGATCATTATGCCTTCTTGGATTGGATCAGACAGAAGAATCGGACTGAACCGACTCGGACTAGGTCCAGTACTCGGGTCTTCGGTTTGGTGTTTTGAGGCAAATCAGTTTCGGTCTGGTTTGGTTTTTTTTGGGTTCAATCCGATTTTTAAACCTTTGAACTACTTACATTTTATTATTAGCCTCTTGTTTATTTGGCATAACTGCATTTCCTCAATAACTCCCCTTCAATTCCTAAAAATTATAATAAAATCATGATGATGTTGTTATCCAAAAAATTTCTTGATTATGACCTTAAATATTTGTATATTATTTGTGTTGGCTAACGTGGCCTACTTTAAAGAAAATTACAAAGTTATATTACGACATGAAGCAATGCCAACAATGACTTGTTATAGAAAGCTAATTGGCTTCATATTCCCATTTTAATTTGTAACGCCATTTTTAACTTTATTAGTTGACATTTTTCAAACAACAAGATGTATAATTAACACATCATGAAACACACAAAGTTATTATAAATTGAACATTAAAATCATCTTATTAGTGTCATCATGGCCTTGCTTCAATCTTCTTGGCCATCTCACTCGCATTTTTACTCGAATGTTGATCGATATGACACGAAAACGGAGCTTTGTACAAGTGATTATCACCATGAGTATTCGTCTTCATCAGTTTCGTCGGTCGACTTGCCAATGTTATCAAATGATTTTGATCATGGTCATTATGGTGTACATGACTCTCTAGCTAATATAGAGGGACTTGATCATGGTGTACATGATGATCATGCCATGGAAATCGATACGCAAACAAGAATCGAGAATCTACTAATGGCTTACGCGGATGCTATGGGAATGGAGCATGAAGAACTTGCTAAAGTGATTGCAAAATGCATAAGTGAAAAGGCAAACCCTAACGGATCACCTTTAGAACGTATAGTCTTCAAATTATTCCAACCCGAAGAACATCAAGAAGAAGCATATCTTAAGCATGAATCTTTAAGAAACTTTGTTCCGGCGTTTAGAGCCTTATATAGTATCTTTCCTTATGGACGCTTTGCTCATTTTACCGCGTGTTCAGCTATCATTGAAGCAGTTCCGTGCCATGTAGATGTGGTTCACATAGTCGACTTTGACATATGTGAAGGTGCTCAATGGCCTCTAGTCATAGAAGCCGTAGCACGAAGCAAGAAATCATTGATCATCACAAGCATCAAACTTGATCAAGATCAAGACTCGCAGTTTCAAGAAACAAAGAGAAATCTTAGTAACTTTGCGAGAGCTATTGGTCTAAATTTGGAGGTAAAAGAGATAGGTTTGCGAGAAATGGAGGAAAGAGCCTCAGGGAGTGAATTTACGGCCTTTAATTGTATGGTTGGCCTTCCACATATGGGAAGAACACGAAACCGAACTCAAGTTATGGACTTTCTAAAAATAGCAAAAGGTGTTTTAGCAAAAACCGAAGGAATCATAACCTTTGGAGCTGGAGAAGGGGAAAGAATTACAAATGATTCGGACTATACACCATTTTTTAACAAATTATTAGCACATTACCAAGCGTTATACGAGTCAATGGAATGGGGTTTCCCTAGTTATCTCAATGAAGCAAGGATAGCTATGGAGACCCTTTTTCTTGCACCTTTTGTGTCATCGAGCTCTTGGTTTCAAACGTGGGAAGAACAACGTGAAAACATGGTTTTTGACGGGTTAAAAGGCGAAAGAATGAGCATGGAAAGTTGGAATGAAGCTAAGGAATTGGTGAAGGAAGGTGAAACTCCATACAAGATTGGAATCGAAGGACGGAATGGGAATGAAATGGTCTTGAAATGGAAAGAAACTCCATTAGTCCGAGTTTATGCTTGGAAGTAAATGTAATGATCATAGTTTTTAGATGTGTACAAACCGATTAAATTAAGTAGTACATATATTATTTCTATTATGATCTTCCTCCTTGTAAATTCAACTGCAATTATGCAGTGATTTATCATAAAAAGATGCTAACCGCATCTCATTAGAGATAACTAAACTAAACGGAAACATATTGAGACTGCAAACATTTGCAAATTTCTGACTGATATAACTCAAATCATATATTTGTACAAAACTCTTTACATACAATCATCCACACGATTACAACCAAAGTAAAGATATTAAGTTTACTCGTGTATGGATGAAGCGTCCGGTTTTGAAATTAAACAATACATAGTGTTCTTGCTAAAAACTAATAAGTAGTTCTGTATCTACTTTGGTTTTGGTTTCCATCCCCATTGAGACTTGACACTTGCGGATGTAACTCTAACCGGACTTTTAACACCACATGGTGGTTTATGCTTCGTACGCCAAAAACCATCAAAGCCTAACCCACACCCTTTAGGCGAAGCCTCAATAATTTGAGGCTTACACTTTTCAGGCTGGTTATTAATATTCTTAGGAATCGGTAAACCAGACGATATAGCAAGATCTTTAGCATCAGTAAGAAACCTTTGTATAATAAAACTAGGAGACTGCGTCTCACCCGAGTCCAATATTACTCCATCTAGCATATTACTACTCCGTTTCGCCAACTCAGCTGACTCCACCATATCAATAGCAGCCGATAATGAAAAAGTGTCGATAGCATCAGAAAAATCATCATCACCGTCATACTCATTTTCCACTAGTTTTCTTCCGGGTGGTGGACGTGGTGGTGGGATCAAAAAATCATCGTTAAGTACTCTAGTCTGTACGTCCTTTGGCTTACCAGCACTTAGCTCCCATGAAAATGGAACCCTGTTACGTGTGTCCCATGAAGCGGCTTGTTTAACATGACTCGTTGCACCATTGGGTCGTCTAGTTGATAGTAATGGTGCATTGAGGTTAAGTTTTCTCGGGTCTTTTTGTTCTGTAGCCATGAAAGATTATGATGGTTTTAAGATGTATACAGATTATCAACTTGGTGACACTTTTATATAGGTGGTTGAGAACATGAATAAAGAACAGGTGGGAGTTATATGCATCATGTGCAATCTATAAAAAGGTTGTAACTTTATAACCTCATCGTCACAGATGTTGAAAAGTACTTGTGCCCATTTATTGCTGCTTATTTATGCAACCAAAAAAGAAACTTTTTATTGCCAATCAATGACACTAAGTCGGTTCGTGCAAAGTTCAGCAGTAACAGGTTATGAAAACAACACTATGCTTATACAACGGGTCAGAATGGGTTGGGTTGGGTCAGATTGACCCACTAACACCTTTTGTCACTTTTTTTATGTAATGTGATTTAAATGTATTACAATAATAATATAAAAAGTTTAACTAAGTAACAGATTTGCAGACAATATAATTACAATAGTTTAACAAAGCGGGTCAGTTTTTATAAAAGGTTGTACGCCAAATATATAAGTATTTGCTTCTCTACAAAGAGTACTACAAATGCATAGAGATCAGATGGAACTGATCAACGTTATGATTAAAGAATGAATTTTAATGAATTCTTTTTTACAAAATTACAAATATACGAGTTAATGAAAATCTTGAGAACTCAGTTTCGTCTTTGAACAGAACTCTTTTGCAGCTTCATTAGTTGTTCAAGGGAAACAACAGACCATTTATCTTCTGTTAGAGCAAACACCTTCTGATTAAACGAGTCCATAATTATGCTGATGTTCCCAAACCCGTATACTTGATGACCATCATGCATTCTACCCGGTTTCAGCTTGAATAGTAAATCGTTATGTTGTGCATGGAGTTCGATAATTTCTTTCAAACTCATACTGCCCATATCGTCCATCTGTTCACGTGCCTTTTTATCGCTGACCTTTTCTCTCAAACCAGGTGGGACCACCTCTAAGCCTTGAACAGCCTGGTTCATCATGACTAGACCCATATTAAGCCGACCTCGTATATGTTCATTGGATAAAAGATTAGTCGGGATAAGATTCTTCCAACCCAGATACCAATTTCTCACTTCTTGAAGATCCGGTTTTGAGCATAGCCATTTATACAGAACTGCTAGCCATTTGTTGAAAAACACGTCGGTAATCTGAAGCATGTGATGAATGGGAATGAGATTAGTCCATCTCAGGACCCAATAGAACTGATCAAGTTTCTGGTCTGCAGGGTTGACTTGAAATTCCTGCATTACAGCCAGCAACTTAGGAGTTATACAGCGGACCATTATTTGTTCCCAACTTTCCCGATCAAAAACAGGCTTCCAAGGTGATAAAACGTCGTATGCTGACTCGTCACTTGGATGCCACTCGTTTAGAACACTTTCTAACTTGGTCTGTACAGTATGATATAAAGTCGTGTGCTTCTGATCCACTAATGGTAGCCACGGATGAACCCATATATGCATGGGAATTGTATCCGTACGTGGGTCCCATGAGTTAACCGCAGCCAACAATTTAGGCATGACAATTTGGTCAAGAATTTTCTGAAGAGCTGCGTGAGGCATTAATCGTTCCCAAATATCAAGAAAATGCAGCAATGGTTCAGGGTTAGTGGCCTGCCAAGAGTTGGCGCTTGATCTTCTAACAGCACGGAACACAGCTTCCGCGAAGAGCTTAGCGTAGGGTGAATCAATCTCGTCTCCTTGCAAAAGGTCTTTCCATACGGATATAACATCTATGTGGTCTGCTGGCTTTATCAAAGGATCCCATCCCTTGAATAGTCTAGAAAACAACGGCAAAGCAAACGAGCAAGCAATGGTAGACAATCCGCAGAGCTTATACTCATCAGGAAACCTTTTTTTCAAGTACCTGAACGAGTCACCAAGCAACTCAAGACTCAAAGTTCCCGAATGAGAGTCGTTATTTAACTTATCTAAAGCACTTTCAATCACTTCCAAATCATCAAGTTGCTTTCTTTTACGATTAGCATCGTTTACTAATCTTTCTTTTTCTTTTCGTAAACTAACAACTTTCTCCCTTTCATTATTCAACTCGCATTCTATTATTTGCATATCAAGCTCAGCTAACCGCAACTTCTTTGCAGTTACATGTTCCGTTTTCCTCTTTTTCGAAGGTTGACTCAACGCCTTATTCTCGTCAGATGTTTCTTGTGACCCTGCTGTCACATTAGCCGTCTCGTTGTATTTCTTGTACCCCAACCCCTGGAATTTGGGACGCATATTTACTTCAATAGGATTAACAATACCTTGTCCATATTTCCCTATCCCGTGGCCTTCTTTATACCCCATTTTTCTCATCAATTTTGGCCCGATCCCTTCTTTTAATTCCTTCACGCGGCTATGTATAATATGTTCTTTAAACATGTTAGCACATTCAGTAGAAGTCATGATTATACCATCATACGAATTTTCATCAGTTTCATGTTTTCGCTTACGACTAGATACAAACTTTGCTGGCTTTGAAAGATCTTGTCGGTTTTCCTTGCTGCAACGACCTTCTGAATCACTATCACTGTCTTTGGTACGGTAATGTTTTACTTTGCGTTTACTCCAGACAAACATAAACCCGCCCATTTGTCACGATTTCTTCAAATAACAAACCTACAAAAAAATCAAATAAACATCAGAATCTGAACGAAAATACGACACAAAATTTGTTTATATTGCAAACCAAGAATTGTACATATATCATTTATATGCAAATTTCTTTAACCCTTGAAAACGAGGCTCTAAAATAAAGGCAAAATAGGGTCGAGTAGAACTAATATCAGATTGTTGCTTGTTACAAACTAGTGTAACGCTACTAGTAACCTTTTTTTTCGGGTTTTTCGTTCATTATCGACCGATCAAGATTGGTCGATTTTCGTTGTTCATTATCTATCGAAACTAACAAATCAATGTTTTTCTTACGAGCCAAGAAAAAGATTATATGATCAACTAGTACCTACATGCGTGATAGATGATGAATAAACCCCATGAGGCATAACTTTTATTGATCAACTATTTATAGCTTAACAAACTCTAACGGACCCTAAACCCACAAACCGGGCTTGGGCCTATTACTCTGACTAACAATAATTTCTTTGACTAACAACTTTAACTAAGATTAATTACTTTGACTAGCATTTATCATCTAATACCCCCCCGCAGTCCGAGCGGTAAAATCACGAAAGCTCGGACTGGAGATAAAAATAAAACATTAATGCTATAACTATTTTATTGATGAAGATCTAGCAGCGGATAGAAAAAAAATAAAGAGAGTCTTTGAAGTCTTCAAACGTGACATGCAACAGATAAACTTTGTGATGATTGTGAGAAACTTGCTTTTTTTTAGAGATGATAGAAGCGGCTAATGACGGCCGACAATTAGGTCTTGATAATCGAGATGGAGAGATTTGACGGGGTGGAATAGATGCAGCGGCTCTTGACGGCCGACTAAGTTTTATGATCTAACTCGCTCCATTTTGAAATAATAAAAAGAAAAGGATTGAGAGAGATTGTGAGGTATTGTTTTTTTTGTTTTTTTAGTATGTGGTTGAAGATGGCGGCTCATTACGGCCGATTAGATTTGAGAATTCAGCGCTTGAAGATGGCGGCTCATTACGGCTGGTACTGATTAGTACTCTGAGATCACACCTCTAGAAACCTCCTTGATTCATGATAGATGTATGAATAAACCCTCAATGAGGGCCATAACTTTTATTGTTAACTATTTATAGCATTCTACAATAGAGAAAAAACCCCTAACGGCACCTAAACACACAAACCGGGCTTGGCATCCTATTACTTTTGACTAACAATAATTTCTTTTGCTATTAACAACTCTTGACTAAAGATTAATACTTTGACTAACATTTATCATCTTTAATGGTCATTATCATGACATGTTACTATATATAAATTAAGTTAGGTTAAAAGATGAAATAATACTTTGATATGTTTTATGATGATGAACAGGTACGATTTCTGGAACTAAAGAAAAAGAAGCTGATCGATAAAATTGACGATCTAAAAAAGTCGAGATTATTAATAGCAATATTGTCGCCGACTTTGAGCCCATTAATGTTAATTAACTGTTTTGGGCTTTAGTTTGTAACCAACCGCCAAAGAAGCTTTCAAAAAATTTATCCAGGGTTAAGTTCATAAATTAGAAACAAATTTTCACAACTTTTTTCGATAATAAACCTTTTTATTGCACTGTTTAGGTAAAGAAACTTTCAAATTCATTCCGATATCACTAATTTTTCAAAAAATGACATGTAATAGCAGTTTGATAGCCGGTTTCCACCGTCACATATTTCATTTTTATTAAAAAAATTATTTTTGATGACATGTATAATGACGGAGTGAGGTTTTATCTCACGAGTGAGTTACCATTACTTCCACAACAAATCACGCGAGCGTTTATGATGAATGGTGACTCACTCGCTATTCGTGAGTTTACGTTTTTTATTTGATTTGTGAGTGTGTGGGGTATTTAGTGGGGTATATTTTGTATGGTGGGTTTGTGAGCACCACTACGGTTGAATGATGAGTGTGAATGAGTTGAAGTGAGAGGAGAGAGAAATCTGATGTGACGCTGAGGTGGATGATAGGTTTTGTAACACCACTCCATTAATTAATCTTCATCTTCTAACAACAAATCAATCAAACAAACCTCAAACATAAATTTTTATCAAAGACAAAATATTTATAAAACCCAAAGTTCATAAAACCCTCTTAAATCTTCATCTTTGACATTCAAAGTAAATAAATCAAAAAAACATATATCAATATTGATACGATATATCTCCAACTTGCGGTTGTGGTGGTTTCCAGCGTTAGCGAATGACTGTTGGGAAGAGTGCGAGTTGTAGTGGTTTCCGGCGACAACAAAACCGTCTGGTTGTTGGGGTTGTGGTTTCTGACGAATGGCAATGGGGCAGAGCGCGAGTCGTGATGGCTTTCGGTGACAACAGATTCTTCTGGTTGTTGATGACTTGATGTGGTGGTTTCCGGCGAACGACGACTGGCAGCTGTGGTTTTTGATGCGCGGGGGATATGTGGTTTAGGCAGGATGAAGTGGTGGTGGATAACTCACCATCTACCTCAGCGCCACTTCAGCTTTCTCTCTCATCTCACTTAACTCACTCACGATTTAACCGTAGTGGTAACTTTGCAACTCACCGTTCGTACCCATTTTTTATTTAATTACTTTTATTCATAAACTAAAAACGTAAATATCAAAGTAACGTACGAAATTAATAAAAACGTAAGACGTACTAAATGAAATTTTTTATTCATACATTAAAAACTTAAACGATACATACATAAATAAAAACGATACATTAAAAACGTAAACTAATATGACAAATTATACTTCGCCTTGATCTCCGCCCTTAGTTCTTCCATTGCCGCCCGCGCATCCCCAACTAAGTGATCATATGGTTGGATATAGAACCTTATGTCTTCATGGCGTTGTCTATAATCCTGATTTGCAATCTCTCGTTTACGACATTCCACCTCCCTCCTTTTGATCTCTAAATAGGCTAAGCGTTCTTCTTTCTGCATTTCTATGGCACGTTCGTTTTGCGTTGCCATCTCGGATACCATCAACCTAACCAATGCTTCGTCTTTCATACTTGACGATCCCGTTGCTCTCGACCTTTTCTTTTTCGCACCATCTTTCGCTTTGTCCCTGCCAATTAATCGTCGAATTTCCTGCACCTCATCTTCTTCGTCGTCGTTGCCAACATCATCGCTTTGAATTATCCGTGATGAAATCACGATTATTCATATTTTAATACTAAAAAATCCCCATTCTAGCTTAAATAAATAGCAAATTTAATGTTTTAATTATAAATATTACGTCTATTTGTTATTTTATTATTTAGGTATCGTTCAAAATATTAAAGCAAATAAAAAATAAATATGATGATTATTGATACTTTGAAGATTAATGTGAAGATTAGAAGATCAGTTTAAAATTAAGTAAAAATCTAAGATGAAAGCCCAAAGCTGAATACAGATAAATGGCCTAAAATGTAGTTAAAACAAGCTCGAGGTCCAAGACTCCAAGCCGATTCATACAACCCATGAAGCTGGTCCAAAAGATGAATGTAAAAAAATCAACAGCAGGTCAACGGCTCCAATGAGCCGGTTAATTGTGGCTAAACCACTCGGCTAGCTTGGCTTATGCGGTTTGGCTAATGGCTAGCTCAAGATGCTTGTTTATTAGTAAACTCTTATGTCAAATAAAGCATCACCACGTGTCAAGTCCAAGAGAACAAATTGGAAGATCCAACATTAGAGCTGGCAAATAATACCTATGAGTCAATATTTGGGTCAATTGAACTCTTTTTTTAAGTATGAAGCGGGCTTGATGGACTATTAAATATGATGGAACAAAATAAACATGAGTATAATGGTCGGGTACTTTTTTATAGATGGGTCTTGTGGGTATAGAAATTTTCATCCGTTTTTATACAATTTTAACCATTTTTGATCGTTTCCGACCATTTCCGACCTATTTCGACCAATTTCGACCGATATCGTCCGATTTCGACCGATTTACACCGATTTTGACCAATTGCGACTGTTTTATACCGATTTCGATAGTTTCTGACCGATTTTCACCAATTTCGACTGTTTTCGTTTGTTTTCGACCGATTTCCACCGTTTTTGACCAATTTCGAACGATTTCATCCGTTTTTGACCGATTTCGAATTATTTCAACCGTTTTCGACCTTTTTCGGTCGATTTTGTTCGTTTTTGACCGATTTCGGCCGATATCGAGCGATTCTGTCCGATATCGACCGTTTTGACCGATTTTCACCGATTTCGAACGATTTCGCCTGATTTCCACTGTTTTCGACCGATTTCGACCGTTTTCAACTGTATTCGATCGTTTTCGACTTTTTCGGTCGATTTCGTCCTTTTTTGACCGATTGTCCGTTTTCGACTGATTTCGACCGATTTCGACCGTTATCGTCCGTTTTCAACCGATTTCCACCGATTTTTACCGATTTCGACCAATTTTGACCGATTTTGATAGTTTCTGGCCGATTTCGACCGTTTTCGTCCGATATCGACCGTTTTCGACCGATTTTCATCGATTTTGACCGATTTCGATCAATTTCGAACGATTTCATTCGTTTTTCCACACAACCGATTTCAAACCGTTTGTCGGTCCGTTTATTACGTTTTTTCGGTCTGTGTTTATTTTTACGTTTTCGTTCGTTTTATACGTTTTTGTACGTTTGTTTATGTTTTCATCCGTTTGTTTACGTTTACGTCTGTTTTTTTACGTTTTTGTTCGGTTTTTTACGTATTCGTCCGTTTGTTTACATTTTCGTCCGTTATTTTACGTTTTCGTCTTTTTATTACGTTATTTTACGAAAACGTAAAAAACGGACGAAAAAGTAAATAAACGGACGGAAACGTAAAAAATGGACGAAACGTAAAAAACAGGCGATAACGTAAATAAACAAAAATAACGGACGATAACGTAAAAAAACGGACGAAAACGTATAAAACGGACGAAAACGTAAAAAACGGACGAAAACTTAAAAAACGGACGAAAACGTAAAAAAACAGACGAAAACGTAAAAAACGGACGAAAACGTAAAAAATGGACGAAACGTAAAAAAAGGGGACAAAACGTAAAAAAAACGGACGAAAACGTAAAAAAAACGGACGAAAACGTAAAAAAACAGACGAAAACGTAAAAAACGGACGAAAACGTAAAAAACGGACGAAAACGTAAAAAACGGACGAAAACGTAAAAAAACGGACGAGAACGTAAAAAACGGACGAAAACGTAAAAAAACGGACGAAAACGTAAAAAACTAACGAAAACGTAAAAAAACGGACGAAAACGTAAAAAAACGGACGAAAACGTAAAAAAGGACGAAAACGTAAAAAACGGACGAAAACGTAAAAAAGGACGAAAACATAAAAAATCCGACGAAAACGTAAAAAACGGACGAAAACGGAAAAAACGGACGAAAACATACGATAATGAGCGAAAACGTGCGAAAGCAAGCGAAAAAATAGAAAAACGTGCAAAGGTGTGTGAAACCGTACGAAGACGCTTAAAATGTACAAGAACGTAGAAAACGTAGAAAAAGTGTGAAAACGTTCTTAAACGTAGAAAAAATTTGGACTCGTTGCCCGTTTGACCCGTGACCGTTTGACCCGTTGCCCGTTTGGCCCGCGCCCATTTGACCCATGTTTTAAAAAGCACTCGTTTGGCCCGCGCCCGTTTGGCCCGTTGCCCGTTTGGCCCGTCGCCCGAACCCGCCCGACCCGCCCATTTTGCCACCTCTATCCAGCATATACCAATGTTAATTTGAAGAGCACCTACCAATGTTAATTCGGTTTAGTTATGAGAAAATTCTTGTGTTAGACCAAAACATGTCACTTGGCGTCTTTTAGCTAACTTCGACCTCATCTTCCTAATATGATCATGCTCTACCACTTTAACGCTCTACCACCTTAGATTGTTGACACATGTCCAAATAAAGGTGCTTTTTGTTTCCTACAAATCAGTGGGCTGCCCACCACTTCATATAAAATTACCCAAATACATAAACCCCTATTTTGTTTGTTTGTACATGTCAGCAGCTCTAACACTCTTCTGTTGGCTGCTTTACTGGCTTAGGGCAGTGTGCCAAATCTATTTTTTTCAAAAGATTGTATCGTAAACTATTCCAAGATCTTTTATAACAAAACACTTCCCTTAGATCTTTCATAGCAAAACACTTTCCAAGGTAGGATTTTACATCTTGTAACATCGGAGTAATGTCTCTTTCCTAATCTTATATGTCGATGACATATTAATCATGGGAAATTACATTCCAATGTTACAAGATGTAAAATCCTACCTTGGAAAGTGTTTTGCTATGAAAGATTTAGGGGAAGCTGCATATATTCTTGGAATCAAGATCTAAAGAGATAGATCATAGTGGTTAATAGGTTTATGTTGAAGTACAGGTGCATCTTTTTGGTAGAGTTTGCTCATGTCGCTTAAGCATGATATGCAACTTATTTACCGTCTTCTCCATGCCGTGCATATTATAATTTCGCACAATTGTCATTATGCTCCTTCTATAACTAGAGGAGTTATTTCAATTTCTCGTTTGTATGACGAGGTTTTATTAACCATTTTGATGGAAAT
The DNA here is from genome assembly GCA_026074375.1 of Tanacetum coccineum. Classification (NCBI taxonomy): domain Eukaryota; kingdom Viridiplantae; phylum Streptophyta; class Magnoliopsida; order Asterales; family Asteraceae; genus Tanacetum; species Tanacetum coccineum. The sequence goes on from BQNB010016258.1 coordinate 63,902, forward strand.
ACAATTTCAGTTTCTAGGAATAATGTGGTTTATTTTAGTGCCGTTCTAAGGGATGGTATCTATGAAATTGATTTGTCTAATTCTGATACAAACTATAGTTCTATGTATGTTGTTAGCAAAAAAAAAGCCAAGTTAAACTTGGACTCTACTCTCATGTGGCACTATCATCTTGGACACATTAGCATGAAACATATTGAGAAGTTGCAACATGATTGACTTCTTAATTCAACTGACATTAAGTCTTTTAAAAAGTGTGTTTCATGCATGTCTGGAAAGATGGCACAGAAACGTTATTCACATCAAGTGGAAAGGGCTAAAGATCTACTTGGACTAATACACACCGATGTATGTGGCCCTTTTAGAATTGTGTGAAGACAAGGAGCTAGCTAATTCGTCACTTTCACTGACGACTTTAGTCGTTATGGTTATGTTTACTTGTTAAAGCATAAACATGAAGTGTTTGAAACTTTTAAAGTGTTTCAAAAAGAAGTAGAAAACCAACTCGAGAACACCATAAAATCGCTACGTTCTGATCGTGGGGGCGAGTATACGAGTCAAGAGTTTTTGGATCATCTTAAGGAGCATGGGATTATTGCCTATCGCACTCCTCCTTACACGCCACGATATAATGGTGTGTCTGAGAGGAGAAATAGAACCTTACTTGATATGGTTCGCTCCATGACGAGTCAAACAACTCTTCCAAAGTCCTTTTGTGATTATGCCCTTGAGTCTGCTGCACGCATTCTCAGTATATCTCAGTGAACATACATTGTCATACATATTGATGCGTAAAATTGTTTTAAATAATTAATTTCCAAGTTTTAAATTTATAAAACCCGTCTACCGATACACGCACTAACGGGCAGAGAACCCGGTCGTATGTAGTGCAGTAGTTGGTAAATCCGAGATCGTCCCAAGAGCTAAGGGTACTAGTTCTAATTTGATTTTGTCACGTTTGGAAAATGGTTTTAAGATTGATTTTAAAAAATGTAGAAAAGTAAATTGATAGAAGTAATCAGGGAGAAAAGCATGCTAGCCTAGCCATTTCATTACTACTGTTATGATTACGTTATCATGTGCAATGTTCAATTACAAGTTTTATTGGTGGATCTAATATCGACAGACCCGAATTGGCATTTGAGGTATGTCCTATACTTGCTCTGCGATCCCAATTCCCTTAGGATCACATGGGCATGGCATCCAAGTTTGTAGTGGTTAATCCCCAACTATCCTTAAGACCAATTTTATAATCTATACAGATTATTAACCCTCTCTAAAAGAGTTCCTATGCTTTTTAAGTGTTTAATGTGACCAAGACGGTAATATGATTAATTCCTACACTAGGGATAGGTCCCAAACTACCCTAGTACCCCACTAATCCTGAAGAATACTAGATTATCTTAACTCACAATCAAACAAATAAAGAACTAGAGAGAGAAAGGAGGGATGAACAATTCTAGAGAGAGAAAGGAAAATAGAATATTAGATTAGTGAAAAATGAAATGAACAACCAACCCTCTCCAAGGTGTAGAGAATGGTACTTATACATCATCATGGCCGGCCATGGGGCTCTTGTGGGCTTACCATGGGCCTTGGGCCTTACTAACCTATTAAGGTTCCAAATATTACTATACGAGCTATCTAATGATATAATGGAAGTGACCGACACTTTTTGTGATCCTAACAATCTCCCTCTAAGGGAGGTCACTCCATTTTACAAAAACTTAAACCTAGCATACTATCCTTTGTCTTCGGTCTTGTGCTCTTAGACTTATTTTCTTTACTTCATCTTGTGAATATGATGTAGTAATCTTTGACTTTAGGCTTAAGCTTGTTCCATATAGCTTGACTTGTATGTGAACTTGAGCTTCATTGAGATCATCAACCAAGCATAATCTATTAGCATCATCTTGAGACATTATTTCCGTCTTATGTACTTGTGACTTTTGGACCAACATGCTCATACTTTTCTTAAGATTGAAAGCTTGAATAAGATATCTTTCTTGAAGTTCTTTAACTTTAACACTTCATCGCTTTAAGAAGGACGTGCGGTATCAGAGTAGCGGAATTCTTGAAACATGTACTTAAGCTTTCATGATGTCTTTATGTATGTTGACAAGTATGAGCATGTGGCTATGAATCTTGACTTGTCTTGATCCAATAGTTGTGACCATCGGGATTACCTGCATGAAAGGGTTAGTGATGATCAACATGCATGGACGAAAGTGGCTTTCTCACTTCATCGAATACGGTTGCAATAACCACGGTTCCCCGTTGATTAGTATAAATACTGCCTGTGATCAGGTAGAATTCCAAAGAATCTCCTTGATAGGGTTTCGCAGCTGTACTAACCGTTCTCATTACCGGAGCGTCTCAAAGCAGACAACACGGTAAGAGTGAACCGGTAAGTTACTATCTTCCCGATTAAGCCGTCAATTCGTGTTTAGCTTTCCTATGTCTAGATACCCTTATGAGGCTTCCCATAGACATAAGATTGAAAATTGATTTAGAAAATCAGTCGGTGTGTCAAGATACAAACGGTTTTTATGACACACCAACAGTTTATCTTTTTCAAAATTCATTCGTCAATTCATAAGTTAGACCGAATCAATATCCAGTATAACAAGTTTGATCCGTGTAGGATCTCACAAGTCACCTACCAAGAGCTTGTCTGATGTTGGCTCAAGCAGGATTTCCATCCTCACTGTGAATACTTTATTATCACTCCGATGTTCTGGCAATATCATAAAGATAATGCGTAGGACCCTTAATATATTTCTTGTTTTCACATTGTGTGAATTTGCAAGCGTATTTTGGATAAGTGTCCTAATGAGATTTGTAGATGGTCTCTTTTGGCTCTAGACTTAATAGTGCACTTTGGTTTTAGTAATCGGAGGCTGGAGTAGACTGCCACCTTTTCAATACCAACTAACTCGGAGTAAGAAAGTCAATAGAAATGTGTTTAATCTCCGTGAGAAATGAAACAAAAATCTTTTGA
>BQNB010016259.1:0-71898 GCA_026074375.1 Tanacetum coccineum
GGGTGGAATTCTGAGGGTTTTTGTGCTAGTCATACACATTCCTATCCATGAGATGTTATTAACACTTGGTTTTCGTTGGTATGTGTCATAAAAAAATTTAAATTTTGGTTAAAATTACCTTTTTATGCTATGTTTTGATATATTACCCATTATTTCAAGGACAAAGCAAATGGCAAATGAAAGAATAGTTTCTAAGGCTTATTTCCCTCTACACTTAAGTTGAACATTGTCCTCAATGTTCTATAGAAGTACCCGTAAAAACGAATAAAGAGAAGAGAAAACAAGTAAAAGAAACTAGTACTCCCATGGTTTGCTCAATAATGGAGAAGAAACATGCGATAACTGGTTAAATCGTTCTCCAAGAATCGTCTAATGAAACTTCCTGAGAACTTCCAAGCTTCTTCTTGTCAAATATAACCTGTAATCAAAGACAAAGACAACTACACCAAGCATAAAATCGGCGGGATAGATAAATATATAACGAGAATTTAGGGTTTCGACTCTACGAAAGCAGTAAAGATAGGATGAGAGTAATGATATAATCATAGGTTTTCTGCAGGTTTACAAAAGAATTACAAATTTTAAATATTGTACATTTGTTTTTCAGAAATACAAGAAAAAATTCGAATTTTTACATAGCTGGAGACGCGACGCCGTCAGGATAAATCCTGACGCCGTCTCCAGCGTCTGTGAAAATTTCTTCTTCGTTTTTAATGAGAAATTTCCTACAAGTAATTTTTATAAGTCAAAACTAAATAAAGCACTGCATAAAAACATGGAATTAGTCATTACAATCATATGACTCGAAACTGAAGCGAAATAATCTAAATAATTTATTTCAAATGTTTGAATTTGGTTCTAAAAACCGGATATTTCTCCTACACTTATTTTGATGCAAAATACTTTTGATTGCAAATAAGACAAAGTTACAAACAAACAAAGCATGATTATAAAATAATTCAAACATAATAAAACAAACAAGATAGAATTAAAACACAAGACACTCCTAATGTTCGATAAAAGTAAATATTGGGTTGCCTCCCAAAAAGCGCTTGTTTTTTGTTCGAGTCACGAGCCTGACTCTACCCTTATTTAACAGATAAATGGGAGGGTTCCCCTACACTTGAGTTCAAGTGTGGGTGATAGTAACGGTACATACCATCGTGATGAGAAGGAGCCATACGTTGAGAAATTTGTTGTTGAAGAATAGGCTCTAAACGGTGTGCTTCGAGAATTCTACCTCTCTCTACTTCATTTGGCCTATCGAATAAACTAAGTTCTTCTCATAGAGGAGAAACTTCCTTAGATCCTAATCCCCAATCATCATCAAACATCTCCCAATTTGAAATATCAATACCCAGGGATACAGTTTTTCCTAATAAACCCGGTTTAAATCTATAATGTCTCTTAGGGTCATTTATACCTGGGTTATAATAACTATACACACCCTTAGGATGGAAATTTTCCACGTGAGATGAAGGCAGTATTTGAGTTGTTAAATAATCTACTACCTTCATCCTAGAACTATCCGGAGTATGTAGTTTGATGGGTGGTCCGGGGCCTATTACGTCACCTAAACGTACATCTAAGGATGGATTATTGAGTAAAGGTTGAGGCTCCGGTCCATCAAAACTAGAAACTTTCCTAGAACTAAGAGGAGTGTTGTGATTACAATTCAAGCCTACTTCCTCTAGTTTTGTTTCGTTCAAAGGTTCTACCTTTATTGAGGTCCCTAAAGTCTTTTCTACTTCTTTCAGGTAAGTTACGGGCGGTGTGTATTCCTCAAATGACAGTAAGGTTTGTATGGTACTCTCAGGGCTTGTAATCCCTACCTCATTATCCATCATACTTAGGCTATCTACATGCTCATCATAATCTAACCATGCTATGCACCTAGGTACCTGTACCCTAACCATATCATCCCCAACTATTTGAGCACTTGGATTTGTTATTGTTTCATCAAAAATAACGCTTGTTGGGTTGCTACATTTTTTTAATCATATTAGGCACAATCCTCTATGGCATACCATGCTCCTATATTACTAAACTTCCTAAGATCCCCTTCTGCTGTCAAATTGATGATATGCCAGGATAACGAGTCGAGATGTTTAAGAAAGATTTCAATTAGGGTCTGATTCGTCAAATAGTATACATGAGAATCAATGATAAAAAGATTCCGGAAGAGATATTCCCGGGTCGTATGTCCCATCTTGATGTTGTTTGGAACACCAAGAGTTGATACGGAAGAATACATCAAACCTACCTGACACTAGAATTACCATGACCTATTCTATTAAATATTTTACAAAAATGGTTACGAACAAAGGGCACAAGAAGAAATAGATAGACTACAAGAATGCTAATATGCGAATTAAAAGTCTCACTTTGAAAGATTCAGAGCAAGTAGAACTAAGTTAAACAATGATCAATAACTAACTATTCCCCACGGCAGCACCACCAAAAACATGATGCGGTTGTCGTATAAAGAGACTTCTAAAAAGAATTTTACAACTCCCTAGGCAGAGTACCTAACCGTTGTAGTAGTAGTATAGGAAAGACTCGGGGTTGTTATCGTTCTCTAGGGGAATAGGTTGGGAAGGCTTGATCACGGTCTAACAGAATTCTAGGGGTTAAGAGAAGATTATTTTTGTGTTTTTGTATTTATAGGAAAGCAAGTAAATCTATGGTTTGAGAGGTTGGTTTGTTTAACTACTAATTAAACTAATATCTAATCTACTGGTGATAACTTTATGATAATTAAATGTATTTACTTAATCATGCATTACTTATCAGATTGATTCTCCTAATCCTGTTGCCTTGTCACACTTATGATGATATATGTAAGTATTTCCTAGGTCATGAACGGATTACACGAACCTGCCGTCTATTTAATGTTCCGTTAGGGTAACGCACAAGTAAGGTAGTATAAAGACTATTACAAGGCCCCTAAGAGTACATTAAATGCATGTGAAATAGCTTAAGAGGGATCAACCATATAAAGGGGCAAGGTAGTATGCAGACTGTTACTAGATGGTATACTTTCTACGCACTCGTGTTTCCCTAGACGAGTCTACAGCGATACAGACAAAAGCTGGTTTTCTAGAACCTAACGCGCACAATCATCAATCAAGAAGCAACAATAAAAGGATCTACAATTCGACTTTCATACAATCAAAAGCAAATACAAAGGAGGGTTTAGCCTCTCATGTTATAAAGAAAGCAAAGAGTTAAATCAACCACACAACACATAGACATATTGAATGATTAATGATAAATAACCTTACTTGAATTAAAACATGAATTCAAGGTAGTACAATAAGGTTTTGAGGCCTTAAAAACGACCTATGAAGCTGATACAAGAGCTAGGGTTCGTCTCCAAAAAGTTATACAAAGTTACACACTTGAAACCCTAAAATCGGTTTAGTATATATCGAGATATCGCTGCGACGGCGTTGCGTTGTAATCCTGACGCCGTTGCTACGTGGATGATTCTAGATCCTCATTAAGTCGGCTACGTCTTGACACCGTCACTAAATCTCTGAAATCGTCACTAGATGGATCACGACGGCGTCGCTTTATGCCTGTGATGCCGTCTCCACGTTCTGTAAGCAATACTTCTTCAAGGTTTTGGTGTAGGTCCGTAATCTTGTCCGTTTCTTCTTTAAATAAGCCCAAGTTACGTGTATTCCCTCCAAATGCCATCCAAGTGCTAAAAACCTGAAAACAAATGATTAAGCACATAATCTGGGCATATTTGCATGATTTAGGGGGTTACATGACCCCGAAATAGTGTATAAAATGACACCTTATCAAGTTCCCTATCCTTAAAAAGTATTTACGTGCTCGATTCGCTGCAAGCCTCGTACGTAACGACCCAGGATTGATGCAAACTCGTGTTGCTTATCGTCAGCGAACAATTGCAACACAATGCAAATGGCGAAGCAAAATCTCAATGGTAATAAGATAAAGCATAACCCAACATATATGCGTGTGTTACTTGTTGATTTTCCATCTATGAAACTTTGCTTAGTTCTTTCTGCTATATAGGATCTATATAGACATACTAAAGAGATAGTCATGATCCTTAGTATGCCTAAAAGTTGGAATTATGGAGTGGTGGTTGCAACCGAATATTGCCTTCCATAACCAATCCACTATCCTATTGTCTTGGTTGACCGAGTCTCACACACACTCACACATATACTTGAGCTATTTTTTGCTTTATGAGCTTGAGCGATGAGCTTCATAAGTTGTACAATTTAACATAGATTATTTATACATTATGCTTCAACTCTTCCAAAACTTACCAAACTCATCTTAAAATCCCAACAATCCCCCACTAGGTTAGAAAGTTTTCTGCTACTCTGATAGGCTGTGTCAAAGTGTCATAACGATTAAACATTGGTCACTCGAAGCATGTAGAATGAAATCGATTCAATGGTGTCCTAAGGAATTAAACCAATGAACCTTAATGATCTCACCCAACACACCTTTACACACTTCCCATTGTAACTATCTCATTCTCAAGCTGAGCGCGAATATGGCCATGCGGTTCAATCCTGTTTCATAACCCTCTCAGAGAGAAACCAAAAATCTCCATTCAAAGTGGCACCACCTCTAGGTCATATAGGAAAAGCTACTCTAACGTATTCGTTGCTAAGATGCCTCATATTTTTTGTTAAGAGTATAATCTAATCCTCATTCTCGGCAATGCCATGCTATCTTTGCTATACATGAGTCAATTCGTTGATAGGATCTTCTATCGATAGGTGACTTCGTTATTACCAATTAAACTTGAGAGGTAGGAGCACTACATTCAAGCTGGGTTTCCATCACTAACCGATTCACATATGGTTTCAGACCCATGCCACTGGCATCTCTCAATAAGTCTCTCGTCAGAGACTTAGTGGAGAAATTCTGATAAGTTACTATGATGCTTATCGATCTCATCACACACACTCATAAAGTCTCTTGTCAGAGTCTTAGTGATGTCATACTCAAGTTTCTAGTTCACTTGACAAACGTGTCATTATGGCCATTCTTAATTATGTCTAAAGATTGATTAACAACCGAATCTTGAGATATTAGGTCTCTATTCCACTAAACCTCTTTAATTGCCATAAACAGGCAATACGTTCAACTTCCTTCATGAAGAGATTATGTTTCTTGCACGTTCAAGAAACACATACACAAATTCACCAACTTGTAAATATTCAATCATAAGAGTAACTAATCTGAGACTTCAAATTCACATCGTTCCAGTGCCTAATGTATCAATCTTGGGTTGCTTACAAATAAACTTTATTCTGCTCAAAACAAAGGTTATTGCTCAAAATAAGCAGCGCACATTAAAGCAAATGCTTAAAGATGTAGCACACATCAGCTACCCCCACCATTGGCATACTTTAGTTGCGTAACACCACCAAATAGGGCCGCAGCGGAATAATGTATCTGGGAGCGTTACTTCATAGATCAATAGCACAAGATATGAGAACGACCTCTAAAAGAGTCGTTTAAAAATACGATACATTGGATTTATTGAAATCGTTTGATACAAAGCACAACGGCTTAAATTGTTTAACATTTGATAACAAATATTTTAGATCATAACAAATATCCCTAGATGTAATGACTCCAAATCTTTTATGTATGACTCCCCAAAAGAGTATCCCCAATGTATCCTTAGCACCTCGTGCCTCATTGACCTGAGAAAACATGCTTTAAAACGTCAACTTAAAGTTGGTGAATTCATAGGTTTAAGTAAATGTAATGTAGGACCGCAAGATTTCCCCGTGATTATGCAACCTGTGTACCCATCATAAAATGTAACTTACGTTTCTCTAAGCTCATGACACTCAAGCTCGACATGTATGAATGCAATATAAATATTGCCACATTGCCCGTGATGATGTTCAACCTGAAAGATCCTAAATCCGACATGATATACATCCGTTGGTTCACTCCGTAACACCAGTAAGAGCTACTCACCCGGATGGGGATGTCAATCCCAAATAGATCTATTTATAACATTCGCGCTCACAACAAGTAATTGACAGTTCATGATAATGGGCTCAAGGGTTATCGCTACTTAGGCAAACACGTAATCATGATAAAATGTACACTTGCGTCCAATTTGTAAAACAATGCATGTATCTCACCCCAAAAGTTGTAAATCATTGATATAGTAAAACATAGGGCTATGAACTCACCTTAGTAAATAAACTGAAGTATATGAATCAAGCAAATGAAAACGTCACGGATATGACCGAATGTAACCTAATTAAATATAGGTCGTATGAGTACAATGTACTTAGTATAAATACTACATCACAAGTTATATAGTTACACCACCACCTAATAGTTTTGTTTAGTTTAAAAAGTCAAAACAATGTTTAAATCGTACTTTATTGAATAAAGGTGGTTTTCGTCCCACAATTAATTATTTGTTAATAATACACGTTTTAATATTATTATTGATTATATAATGACATTATATAATTAGTTTATTTATTTTTATAAAATAGTGCACAAAAGTAAAAATAGTACATACGGTTTTATAAACCTTATATCTTTATCATTTTAACTCCGTTTTTCACGTTATTTATATCCATGGCTTCGTATTAAGAAAATCTATCAAAATATCATATTTATAATATTTTCACTTCTGATGAACAGTAACTTATTGTTTTTATAAAATTATATAAAACTATTTTTATATAATTAATCGTCGTAACCTTTCAAAAGTCATAACTTACTCATATTTAATCCGTTTCGCTTGTTCTTTATATGTATGGAATCGTGACGAAATAAACTATTTAAATAAAACATCCTCTGTTTGCATAAAAATCTGTGCCGAACTCAGTAATTCCAAAACAGTTTATAAAAGTATTTTTATAAACTTAAATCTTGCAAAACTCGTATCTTATTCGTTTTAATTCGGTTTCTAGTGATTCCTATGCCCACGTCTTCGTAATTAAAAGCTCTATTTAGGAAAATTAATTCCCAATAGTACACTATCGTGAACAGTAACATATTTTTATAAATTTACTTTTATAAAAATACTTTTTAACTTAAACTTGTAAATAACGTATCACCTTCATTTTAAATCCGTTTTTCGAGTTTCTTACATGTTTGGATTCCTCATGAAAAGTACTATCTTTATAAAATATTCCCCTTAATTTATCAGATCTGAAACAGTGGAGATTTTTATAAAATAACTTTTATAAAAATACTTTTATACCTTTAATTATTGTAAACTTAAAAATGTCATATCTTTTTCGTTATAGCACGGTTTTTCAAGTTCCTTATATGCTTACGATCCTTGTAATAAGTACTAATTGAATAAAATATAAAATGTATACTTTTATACACGAATTCAAACAGTAGGTATTTAAGTTTGTACATAATTAGTTTTATACACTTGTTTTATACACTTTTCACTTTATTAAACCATTACAAGTCCTCTAACTTATTAAATAGCATAACTTGATATATCTTAAGTCCTCTATAATATGTCCATGAATATGTCCAAGTATAACAAGTCCTTATGATCTTTGTACATAACTTTTGTAAATAAAACTTTCAACACAAATTAATTTACAAACTAAACTTATAAATTAATTTACACTTATATAAAATGTGTACTTCCATTTTAAGTGTTATTTCATTATACATGATATAGAATTCGAATCCAACATAACCTTGTAACATCTTATACATCTTCAAATTAAACCTAGGTGGTGATTAACATATATATCAAGTATGTAAACATGTAAATGAATAATGAAGATGTTAAAGCTTAAATAGACCTTAGGGATGAGTAGTAGGATGATGAACACAAGCTTACACTTAATCTTAAACCCAGTGAATCAACCACAAGATCAAACCCTAATTAGGAAAACCCTAATCACTTTTCTTGTGTACTTCTTGTTAAACCACAAACCCAAGCTTCCAATGCACTTGAATGATCTTAGATATACTTAGAATGAATGCTTGAATGCTTGAAATGAAAATTATATGGATACCCTAATTAAAAGGGGTGAGCCGTAGGCTTATAGTAGAGAAAAGGGAGAGTTTTTGCTTGGTTTACTTGCTAGTGTGAGTTGTATGTATTCAATGAACATAAGACTTGCCTTATATAGTAGGTGTTTGTTAGGAAACAACCTTAAACAAAACCATGGGATGTAGTGGTAAAGGTACAAGTCTTGTAAGAGTGTGTAAGTGCTCTCCTCCTTTCCATGAAGATGGACGCATATGATTTGATCTAAGGTACATTGATGTGCTAATTTATGGAAACTTGTGTTTAAGGTGTACTTGTGTGTAAGGTGTTGACTAGGAAGGCATTATACTAGTGGGTTTAAGGTTTATTTCTTGGATCCGGTTCTAAGTGATATATAGGTAGGAAAAGAATTAATTTTTATGTATTGGGTATAATTGTGGGTATTGGTTTGAGCATAGATGGGTATTGGTGCTTCCGGGTATGCCTAAATGTATTTTTTTGCCAAACGTAAACGTTTTACGTAACCAATAAAAATAAAATGTGAAAAGTTAATAATTATTCTCATAATAATTATATAACAATTGTTTGACGTAACCTTTTATTTGTTTGGTGCTCGTTTACGTTGAATGTTGATCTTTAGTTTATGCGAGTTAACTATACGATAATAATTAAAAGCGAACGCGTAAAACTCTAAAAATAAATAATGGAATAAATGAAGTCGTAAATGACCTAAAAATGTGAAATGTTACAAGTTGTGTCATTGCTCGATTAGATTTCAGGAAAAACCATCTTGTTTTGTTGATATGATCAGGCTAAACTAATCGCTCGAGTTGTTTTCAATAGTCAATATAGGTTTTGGTCCTAAATAAACAACCAAATTAAAATGCTTTGAGTTATCTCATTCCATCTTAAATGAGCATTCCATGCATTCTGAGTATATCATTCTAGCATACACATTCTGTTTTAAGTCATCATTTTTACAAAAACAGATAATTTTGTATTCATCAAAATCTAGTGCAAGTTTTGTTTCATTTCTTAAATTTAATACTTTTGTAGTCCTTCAAACACCATAATCTGTTAGAAAGCCAAATGAAATTAAAAAAAACAAGTTAGTAGCCAAATGATTACACAATAACATGAAACACATTTTTTCGTTTTGGTTAAAATAGAGCAAGAGACCACAACTATTGAAACAATATAATAGTGACATCTACAAGGAGATTATAAATCCGATGTCTACTATATTGTGAAAATCCACAATTTCAGGTCATTTTACGTCCATAAACTCAAATTTATTTATTTTGAGCTTTTACGCATTTACTTTTAATTTCAACCATGAAGTTAAATCGCGTAAATCAAAAGTCAACAATTAACGTAAACCGACATTAAACAAATAAAAGTTTACATCAAGTAAGTGTTATATAATTATTACAAAGATAATTTATAACTTTTCGTATTTTATTTTTATATGTTACGTAAAACGTTTACGTTTCACAATATTTAGTTTCATGCATGCATGTAAACTATACCACCATTCTACACTTAACCAAATACCCACAATTATACCCAATACCCAAAATTTATAAAATTCTTACCCATAGTCACCCCATGGCCAGTTGTGTATGCATACAACACAAAAACAATATCAAGTTTAGCTTAGAAAATACCATGTGCTAGTTTGAACTCTTTTTAATGATTTCTTACAAGATCTATCTAACCCTTACACAAAATCACTCCCCCATGCCAATCACCTACAACTGAACCCCTCCCCCTTGATTCATGGATTGTGTAAGATTTTGCTTTCTAGATATGTTCACTATAAAAAGGTGCTTACAACAAGTCTTTCTCATAACTTAACACTTACAAAAAAATCAAGACTCTACCTTTTCATCTTCTATAGCTCACGGCTCACAAAATAAGCCATAAAAATTTTATAGTTTCCATTTTATTGATATTACAAGTATACAAGTGTGATCAAGGGTATTATCTAAGATGTTCTAAGTTGATTTCCAAGTTAGGGTTTCAAATTTAAGCAAGGGTTTTCAAGATCTAAGTTAAGGTTTCATAAATCAAGATTTAGAGTTTTGATAAGGTTTAAAAAACTAGGGTTTCTTTTGATCATAAGCTTTGTAAGCATTCCACAATTACTCTTTTGATTTTCATCATATTGATTATGCTCTTACATATTTCTATACTTACATAATGTATTTATATACATGAGCACCAAGATATTAAGTTATATCACCAACTAGTAAACTTTTACATATATTTGCAAAGGAATCAAGAACATTACATACTTATAGATTAATCAAGTTATGAAGTTTATTATTCAAAAACTAGCTTAAACACTTTTATCAATTATTTCATGTTTGTTCTTATATGGTGAAGTGTTGGATGAGATTAGGTTAGTGGACAATTGTTGATTGTGGAGGAGGTTGAAATATGTATATATATATATTAGTAGTATTGTAGTGTTAAAATGGAGTAGAAATCATGGACGAGAAGTGTATAAATAATCTCCCCTTACAGCCAAACTTAAACAGAAAACTAGAGACATTTTAACAAGTTAAAACCTTAAAAATATGTTAGTTCATCTCAATATGATTCCGTGCATATAAAGAACTCGAAAAACATATGTAAAACGAAGAAGATATGGTCAAAACTAGATTTGAAACAATACCGACAAAAACAGTTTTTCGGCAAAAGCTGGCAGATTTATAATTCGTTTTTTTAACCATTTTAGGGTCCGAACCGGCTTAAGTATAAACTAGAATGTTGTCTGGAATGATTTTTTGGTAAAATAACGCGAGTTTTGAAGCCTAAAAGTGTAACATGAAATAGTAAAACTTAATCAAACTTGGACTATTTTTTGGAAATTGTTATAAAAATTTGTGCACTATTTTTACAAATATATGTTCCTGGCATGAATAGTAAAATTTGGTTTTTAGACGTTTTCGATCCGTTTGGACTATAAACACCTTAGAAAATAATATAGTATCACTTATATAATATTTATACGCGTTTTAAAACTTTATAACATTGTTTTATAAATTAACTAGACTATATATATATATATATATATATATATATATATATATATATATATATATATATTGTCGTGGTAAAAATATTAAAAGTGGTAAACTTTTTGATTTATAAGCTAAGTCTAAAACTATTAGGTGGTGATATAACAAGATAAAATATAGTGCATTGTTTTATATTTTCATGCGTATTCTAAATCGACCCATAACTAAATATGTTTCATATCGGTCCTTATCGACGACATTCATAATTGATTTTTACTAGGAAATAAATCTCCACACTCTAAGGATGCGTTCCTAGCCCCAACTTTTTACTTGTTTAACAACACTTTACAAATCTCGGGGTGAGATGCATGCACTGTTTTACATTTGAACGCAATTACTCTTTTAAACATGTTACGAGTTGCCTAAGTAGCGATAACCCATTAGGCCCAATATCATGAACTGTTAATTACTTGGAGTAAGCCCGTGTGATATAAATAGATCTATTGGATTGATCATCCCGTTCGAGTAAGTCATGTCCTAGCTTCGGACACGACCCGAACTAAGAATACGTTTTATACCATATTGGATATAGGATGTGGTGCGGGTTTTGAACATTACAGGGCGATTAGTGCATAAATAGCACACATTTCATAGTTGTAGCTTTTAGTGTTCCATGATGTTAGGGAATATCGTTAATTTACATTTTTTTGATTTATTTATATTGTTATCTTATTTCACACATGCAACTCTAGCGGACCTACATTATATACATACATAACCTATGATTTCACCAACTTTTATGTTGACGTTTTAAAGCTTGTTTTTCTTTGGTCAGTAACTGTTGTATGCTTGGGTAGAATTTCAGGAGCAACACATATTGATCAATTTTGGCGTGTCTCACGGCCACGATAGATTTCCCCTGCAAATTGGTAGAGTAAGAAAGTACTTTTGAACATTTGGTTATGTATTAAAATATTTACGCTTTCATAATGGTGAACTATTTAAGCATGGTGCTTTTGTACAAACTTTGAATTGAAATCAAAGTTATTCTTTCA
This sequence comes from Tanacetum coccineum, assembly GCA_026074375.1. Taxonomy (NCBI): domain Eukaryota; kingdom Viridiplantae; phylum Streptophyta; class Magnoliopsida; order Asterales; family Asteraceae; genus Tanacetum; species Tanacetum coccineum. The sequence continues at coordinate 12,081 of BQNB010016259.1, forward strand.
TTTCGAACTCTTAGAGAGGTCATTCCTTTATCTATCTTGGTGCTTATGTACTTTATGAAGTAATGCCCCCGTGGTCCCTATTCTCTGCGACTATATTATTGGTGAGAGTAGTTTATAGAATGGTTATCTAGAGCCAAGTTATAGAGAACTAAGTTGCATATCTTACCTAGACTATAACCGTTTTCATAAACATTGCATCACATTAAGCTTTTTCATGTGCATACACACTATTTGCTTACACTATGTGCTTACATGATTTATATACATGCTTACCTTATCTTACATATATCTTACACATGTCTTACATATTATACTTATCTAAACCTTTTTTATTGTCACATCAATCAGGTCGTCATCTTCATCTTCATCACACGCCACTGTTACTTACACATCGATGTCCAGCGACTATCATATGCCATCATGGGCCACTCCTTTGATGGATGCATACGAGCCAAAGCCTGAGGCACCCGAGGATGCTCCACAGTCTCCTGATCAGGCACTACTTTCCCCAGCCCATACTCTTGTGTACCTAGATTATGTTGCACCATCTGATGATGACTTAACAGCTGAGGATCAGCCACTACTTGCATCTGCATCACCTACTGCCCTCTCTCCTGACTACTTAGCGGACTCTGAGCCCGTCAAGGATGACCCTGAGGAGGATCCTGAGGCGGGTCCTATAGACTATCCCTCCGAGGAGGAGGAGGAGGAGGCTCCCCTAGCTCTGACCCTCTCCGCATCACATGTACCGGATTCTGTTCCCTCATCTGAGGAGACAGAACCATTCGAGGAGGGTGAGACTGCTTCTACCCCACCATCACCTGCTTCTCCCTACACTGTTGTTCCTCTATCCCAAACCAGACTCCGCAGGGCACGGAAGACTGTTCGCCCTCAGACACCCCTACCAGCATCCATTGAGGCACGCATTGCTGAGTACGCTGCTGTACCCACACCTTCATCACCGCTACCATCTCCATTATCACCTCTATTATCTCCATTACCCAGGACTCCATCCCCACCATTACTACTACCATCACCTACTCGTAGAGACATGATTACCGAGGCTGACATGCCGCCTCGGAAGAGAGCTAGATTTACTGCCCTATCTCGTAGGTTCGAGATTAGAGAGAGTTCAACAGTCGCTGCTGCTAGACAACCCGAGTCTGCTTTGACCTGAGGTATTGAGCTGGGATTTACGACCGCCTTAGAGGAGGTCAAGGAGAGAGTGACTGATATTTCCGCCAGACATAGGCGGGATAGCGATGAGTTTTATATGTGTCAGCAAGACGCTCAAGATGACAGAGCCATACTACGGGCTCATATTTCTACATTTGAGGGGGAGAGGCGATATTATCACCATATGGCTATGATTGCAGATCGAGAGGCCATGTATGCACGACAGGCTTGGACTCACTCTATGGATTGTATCCATGAGTCGCAGGCTGAGATCAGAGGGTTGCAGGCTAAGACCAGAGTATTGCAGCAGCAGAGGCGTGATGACCATGATATATGGACTTGAGCCATAGGGCGCATCCAGAAGCTAGAGATTGCTAGAGATCCGAGCATCCTGATGGACCAGGAGACGTTGGCAGTAGTTGTTAGGATTGTATCACATATTAGCTATGTTGTATAGCCTGCTAAGTTTTATGCGTAACTCCCAGCTAGTAGGCTCGTTAGGATGTTGTATTTCTCATTTTTGTAACTGAATATATTATGTATGTTTTATCAATGTTGTTATATACGATGTCGGTTTATTTATGTCATCTTTGATCTCATTTCTTTTATATATTTTCCTGTGTGTCGTGATCTCATTTTATATATCGTACTTATTGCGTATCGTGATTATGATTTGGATGAAACCTCATGTGTAGGGACGAAGGTTTGTAAGGACCAGAGGGGGCTGTGCCCCTCCAAATTTCTTGTCATTATGTACAAAATTTACCCTTTTACTAATAGTTATAGTTAATTTCTACACTAAATGTTGAGGAAAAATGCATATTGGCCCCCTTAAAATGAATACCTTATATAATGGCCCCTCCAATAAAAGTGTTCAAGTTTCGTCCTTACTCATGTGTGTTGTAATTTTTGTGATTTTGAAGAAAATGACTAGTACAAAAATTTTAAATAATAATTTAAAAAACGCATTTTTTGTATTTGGTGTTGGGTGTGGCTTGATGCTTTAATATGTATTTAACTGATGTTAGTACAATAGGATTTTGAGTCCCTAAAAACGACATATGAAGCTGCTACAAGAGCTAGGGTTCGTCTCTAAAAAGTTATACAAAGTTACACACTTGAAACCCTAAAATCGGTTTATTATATATAGAGATATTGCTGCGACGGCGTCGCGTTGTAATCCTGACGCCGTCTCTACATAGATGATTCTAGATCCTCATTAAGTCGGCTACGTCTTGACGCCGTCACTAAATCTCTGACACCGTCACTAGATGGATCACGACGGTGTCGCTTTATGCCTGCGATGCCGTCTCCACGTTCTGTAAGCAATACTTCTTCAAGGTTTTGGTGTAGGTCTGTAATCTTGTCCGTTTATTCTCCAAATGAGCCCAAGTTACGTGTATTCCCTCCAAATGCCATCCAAGTGCAAAAAACCTGAAAACAAACGATTAAGCACATAATCTGGGCATATTTGCATGATTTAGGGGGTTAAATGACCCCAAAATAGTATATAAAATGACACCTCATCAAGTTCCCTATCCTTAAAAAGTGTTTCCGTGCTAGATTCGCTGCAAGCCTCGTACGTAACAACCCCAAGATTGATGCTGACTCGTGTTGCTTATCGTCAGCGCATAATTGCAACACAATGCAAATGGCGGAGCAAAATCCCAATGGCAATAAGATAAAGCATAACCCAACATATATGCATGTGTTACTTGTTGATTTTCCATCTATGAAACTTTGCTTAGTTCTTTCTCTTATATACGATCTATATAGACATACTAAAGAGATAGTCATGATCCTTAGTATGCCTAAAGTAGGAATTATAGAGTGGTGATTGCAACCGAATATTGCCTTCCACAACCAATCCACTATCCTATTGTCTTGGTTGACTGAGTCTCACACACACTCACACATATACTTGAGTTGTTTTTGCTTTTTGAGCTTGAGCCATGAGCTTCATAAGTTGTACAATTTAATATAAATTATTTGTACATTATGCTTCAACTCTTCCAAAACTTGCCAAACTCATCTTAAAATCCCAACAATCCCTCACCAGGTTGGAAAGTTTTCCGCTACTCTGATAGGCTGTGTCAAAGTGTCATAACGATTAAACATCGGTTACTCGAAGCATGTAAAATGAAATCGATTCAATGGTGTCCCAAGAAATTAAACCAATGAACCTTAATGATCTCACCCAACACACCTCTATACACTTCCCATTGTAACCATCTCATTCTCAAACTAAGCGCGAATATGGCCATGCGGTTCAATCCTGTTTCATAACCCTCTAAGAGAGAAACCAAAAATCTCCATTCAAGGCGACACCACCTCTAGGTCATATAGGCAAAGCTACTCTAACGTATTCGTTGCTAAGATGACTCAAAATTTTTGTTAAGAGTATAATCTAATCCTCATTCTCGGCAACGCCATGCTATATTTGCTATACATGAGTCAATTCGTTGATAGGATCTTCTATCGATAGGTGACTTCGTTATTACCTATTAAACGGAGAGGTAGGAGCACTACATTCAAGCTGGGTTTCCATCACTAACCGATTCACATATGGTTTCAGACCCATACCTCTAGCATCTCTCAATAACTCTCTCGTCAGATCCTTAGTGGAGAAATTCTGATAAGTTACTATGATGCTTATCGATCTCATCACACACACTCATAAAGTTTCTTGTCAGAGTCTTAGTGATGTCATACTCAAGTTTCTAGTTCACTTGACAAACGTGTCATTATAGCCATTCTCAATTATGTCTAAAGATTGATTAACAACCGAATCTTGAGATATTAGGTCTCTATTCCACTAAACCTCTTCAATTGCCATAAACAGGCAATAAGTTCAACTTCCTTCATGAAGAGATTATGTTTCTTGCACGTTCAAGAAACACATATATAGATTCACCAACTTGTAAATATTCAATCATAAGAGTAACTAATCTGAGACTTCAAATTCACACCGTTCCAATGCCTAATGTATCAATCTTAGGTTGCTTACAAATAAACTTTATTCTGCTCAGAACAAAGGTTATTGCTCAAAATAAGCAGCGCACATAAAAGCAAATGCTTAAAGATGTAGCACACATCAACTACCCCCACCATTGGCATACTTTAGTTGTGTCATTGCTCGATTAGATTTCAGGAAAAACCATCTTGTTTTGTTCATATGATCAGGCTAAACTAATCGCTCGATTTGTTTTCAATAGTCAATATAGGTTTTGGTCCTAAATAAACAGCCGAATTAAAATGCTTTGAGTTATTTCATTCCATCTTAAATGAGCATTCCATGCATTCTGAGTGTATCATTCTAGCATACACATTCTGTTTTAAGTCATCATTTTTACGAAAACAATTAATTTTGTATTCATCAAAATCTAGTGCATGTTTTGTTTCATTTCTCAAATTTTATAATTTTGTAGTGCTTCAAACACCATAATCTGTTAGAAAGCCAAATGAAATTTAAAAAAACAAGTTAGTAGTCAAATGATTACACCATAACATGAAACACAATTTTTTTCGTTTTGGTTAAAACGGAGCAAGAGACCACAACTATTGAAACAATATAATAGTGACATCTACAAGGAGACTATAAATCCGATGTCTACTATATTGTGACAATCCACAATTTCAGGTCATTTTACGTCCATAAACTCAAATTTATTTATTTTGAGCTTTTACGCATTTACTTTTAATTTCAACCGTTAAGTTAAATCGCGTAAATCAAAAGTCAACAATTAATGTAAACCGGCATTAAAAAAATAAAAGTTTACGTCAAGAAAGTGTTATATAATTATTATGAAGATAATTTATAACTTTTTGTATTTTATTTTTATACGTTACGTAAAACGTTTAGGTTTCGCAATATTTAGTTTCATGCATGCATGTAAACTATACCACCTTTCTACACTTAATCAAATACCCACAATTATACCCAATACCCAAAATTTATAAAATTCTTACCCATACTCACCCTATGACCGGTTGTGTATGCATACAACACAAAAACAATACCAAGTTTAGCTTAGAAAATACCATGTGCTAGTTTGAACTCTTTTTCAATGATTTCTTACAAGATTTATCTAACCCTTACACAAAATTTTCTCTCCCCATGTCAATTACCTACAACCAAACCCCCTCCCCCTTAATTCATGGATTGTGTAAGATTTTGCCTTCTAGATATGTTCACTATAAAAAGGTGCTTATAACAAGTCTTTCTCATAACTTAACACTTACAAAAAAATCAAGACCCTTCCTTTTCATCTTCTATAGCTCACGGCTCACAAAATAAGCCATAAAAATTTTATAGTTTCCATTTTATTGATATTACAAGCATACAAGTGTGATCAAGGGTATTATCTAAGGTGTTCTAAGTTGATTTCCATGTTAGGGTTTCAAATTTAAGCAAGGATTTTCAAGATCAAAGTTAAGGTTTCATAAATCAAGATTTGGGGGTTTGATAAGGTTTTTGGGTTAAAATAAAAAAACTAGGGTTTCTTTTGATCATAAGCTTTGTAAGCATTCCACAATTACTCTTTTGATTTTTCTCATATTGATTATGCTCTTACATATTTCTATACTTACATAATATATTTATATACATGAGCACCAAGATATTACGTTATATCACCAACTAGTAGACTTATATATATATTTGTTAAGGAATCAAGAACATTACATACTTATAGATTAATTAAGTTGTGAAGTTTATTATTCATAAACTAGCTTAAATACTTTTATCAATTATTTTATGTTTGTTCTTATTATGGTGAAATGTTGGATGAGATTAGGTTTGTGGATGATTGTTGATGTGGATGAGGTTGAAATATATAGATTAGTGGTATTGTAGTGTTAAAATAGAGTAGAAATCATGGACGAGAAGCGTATAAATACACTCCCCATACAATCAAACTTAAACAGAAAACTACAGAAATTTTGACAAGTTAAAACCTTAAAAATATGTTAGTTCATCTCAATACGATTCCGTGCATATAAAGAACTCGAAAAACGGATGTAAAACGAAGAAGATATGGTCAAAACTAGATTTAAACAATACCGACAAAAACAGTTTCGGCAAAAGCTGGCAGATTTATAATTTGTTTTTTTAACCATTTTAGGGTCCGAACCGACTTAAGTATAAACTAGAATGTTGTTCGGATTGATTTTTCGGTAAAGTAACGTGAGTTTGAAAGCCTAAAAGTGTAACACGAAATAGTAAAACTTAATCAAACTTGGACTATTTTTCAGAAAGTGTTATAAAAATTTGTGCACTATTTTTACAAATATATGTTCCTGGCATGAATAGTAAAATTTGGTTTTCGGACGTTTTTGGTCCGTTTGGACTATAAACACCTTAGTTAATAATATAGCATAACTTATATAATATTTATACGCGTTTTAAAACTTTATAATATTGTTTTATAAATTAACTAGACTATATATATATTGTCATGGTAAAAATATTAAAAGTGGTAAACTTAAGGAAATCACTATTTTGATTTATAAGCTAAGTCTAAAACTATTAGGTGGTGATATAACAAGATAAAATTAGTTCATTGTTCTATATTTTCATGCGTATTCTAAATCGACCTATAACTAAATAGGTTGCATATCGGTCCTTATCGACGACATTCATAGTTGATTTTTCTAGTAATAAATTCCATCACTTAAGGTGAGTTCATAGCCCCACTTTACTTGTTTAACAACACTTTACAAATCTCGGGGTGAGATGCATGCACTGTTTTACATTTGAACGCAATTACTCTTTTAAACATGTTACGAGTTGCCTAAGTAGCGATAACCCATTAGGCCCAATATCATGAACTGTTAATTACTTGAAGTAAGCCTGTGTGATATAAATAGATCTACATAGGATTGACATCCCTGTTCGAGTAAGTCATGCTTACTAGCTTCGGACGACCGAACTAACAAACGTATACCATATTGGATATTGGATGTTGCGGGTTGAACATCTACACGGGCGCATTAGTGCATAAATATGCACACATTCATAATTGTATCTTTAGTGTCATGAGCTTAGGGCAATCGTAATTAAATTTTGTGATTTTGTATGTGTTACATTATTTCACACATTGAACTCTTGCGGTCCTACATTTATACTTACATAAACCTATGAATTCACCAACTTTATATTGGCGTTTTAAGGTGATTGAGATAGTTGAGATAGTTTTATACACACATTAAAATAAAATACTATAATAATATTTCAAAGAGCAATTAAGAAAATTACCAAGTTACCCTTGATAAAATTCACTCTTAAAAATATATATAATATGATATATAATACGTATATTAAACCAGGTAAGAATGATCACCCGGGTCGTTTCCCCAACAACTTGTGCAATTAAAACCACTTTTAAGCTCGGATTATGATTTGAATGAAAGCAAGGATATTTTGATGATCTATAACTACCAAATAAAAGCAACAAGTAAAAATAAACAATTAAAAACAATTAAGCTCTTAAAAAGGGTAACGAGAAACAAATAAAACGTGACAAATAAACAAGTAAATCAAAATTAAGTCTTAAAAATGCAAACTAAATTCCTAAACCTCAATTAAGGCAAAAGAAAATTTTAGAAAAAAGAATCACTATTTTTGGCTTTTTAGATTTTAAAATATGAATTTTCTAAGATTTAATCTAATTAAAAGCTTAAAAATAAAAAAAATGCTAAAAATATAAACCCTAAAAAATTTATAAAAATTATACTAAAAAGAGAAAATGATGAGAAATTTTATAAAAATAAAAGCCCTAATTTTTACTTTTTAATTAAAGTTTAATTAAACTAATTAAAAACTAAACCTAATTATTTATTAAAATTATTAAACTAACAAAGAAACTTAACTAAGGACTAACTATGCAAGTCCTTAAAGGACTAATAATGCAAAACAAAGGACTAACTGAGAAAACAATTAAAACTTAAAAGTTACACTTCCTACCCTGAGGCCCAACCCGATTACAAGTTTAGTCCACCATTTAAGGGGCCCAAAATAAGTGTGAGTCCGTAAAAAGTGGCTTAGTTAAGTGAAGACAGACTAGCGAGGGCGGTGACACAGCGGCGTGGGCAGAAATGAGTGGAGGAACGCAAGCTGTGGGTGTGAATAACTTTAATGAAAATGTACTTTTAGCTGAAACCAATACATTAGCATCAAAAAACTAACACTAGTTTGGACGAAATGAACATTGCATCATTAGTCCTTAATTACACATAGCCTGATCACCTATGTATAATTCAAGAAGGACCATGACATGCTAGGAGTAGTCACCATAAAATTTTGTCAATTTACCCATACTTTTCATCTCTATTTTATTTCCTTTCTCTACATTGTCAACGGGATTATATTGTACTCGTGTTTTATTAATATTTTGCATGCATATTTGTGAGTCATGTTGGTCATGTGTACTCATTTTTGTAAGTGCCAAAACTAAGTAGATATTTCTCAACCCTATCACATAGAGACACCACACCTTTAGCCGAGAGACCAAATCACGCTCCCTGTAGTCACGATAATTATGGATTGTAAGAACTTAGAACATAACAGACTTATCACTCTAATTGGATTATAACCAAGAGAACTTGGAGATTTCCTTCATATACTTACATTTTCGAGAGTTAGAATCACGTAAATTATGAGATTCTCGTATCGATAAAACTTTTGATGGACCCGAAGTTGAAGCAAAGGACGAAATTATTGCAAGTACATGAAACCTGGTTGATAGAAGCCTCACCTCCGCTAAGATTAGCCCTTTTAGTGACATCCTTCCATCTACTGTAGACACTAGGTACTCTGTTGAGTTAGCCAACGGAAAGATTGTAGAAGTTGATACCAACATTTGAGGTTGTGTACTGAATAATCTGAATCATCTATTCAAGATAGACTTAATACCCATAGAACCTGGTAGTTTTGACATTATCATTGGTATGAATTGGTTGACAAGGTATCACGCCATGATCATTCGTGATAAAAAGATTGTTCGTATCCCTTTAGGTGATGAAACCTTAACGATTTAAAGCTATATGAGTAATGGATATGCATCGATAGTTGCTAGTAAGCAGAGTTGTTTGATAGGATTGATACGTTGGAGCGGGATAACTTGAGACTCGGAGGCATGTTATGTGTTGAGAGAAAGAGAGTTGACCGTCTCCGGCGTAGTACGTCGTATACTCAAAAGGATTAGTAAGACCGAGTTCCTCACCCCGGGGAGCTCCGATATTGTTCGTCAAAAAGAAGGATGGATCTTTCAAGATGTACACCGACAGCCGAGAATTGAACAAGCAAACCGTGAAGAACCGTTACCCGTTACCTAGTATAGATGACCTCTTTCGATCAACTACAAGGATCTAGCATTTACTCAAAAATCAACCTAAGGACTAGTTACCACCAACTAAAGTTCGAGAAAAGGATATTCTAAGACCGCCTTTAAGACCCGTTATGGACATTTCAAGTTTTAGGTCGTGCCATTTGGTTTAAGCAACGCACTAGAGGTATTCATGTATCTCATGAATTAAGTGTGTAAGCCGTACTTGGATAAGTTCGTGATAGTATTCACCGATGACATCTCTATCTACTCAAAAAGAAATTAGGAGTACGAGGAACACCTTAGGCTTATCTTGAAATTTCTTAAGAATAAGGAATTGTACGTAAAATTCTCTAAGTGCGAATTCTGACTCCTGAAAGTGCAATTTCCTGGCCACGTTGTTGATCGTCAAGGCATTCACGTCGATACCACCAAGATTGAGTCAACCAAGGATTAGGCAACGTCTACGACTCCAACGAAGATACGAAAATTTTTAGGTCCTGCTGGTTAATCCACATGGGTGAAAAGTGACAAAACAGAAAGAAAGGTATGCGTGTAATTTAAGATTTATACTATAACACAAAGATTGAACTAATGGCAGAAACAGTCCCTTAACCTAGGGACTTAACAGACTTAACAAACAACTAACAAAGGACTAACTATGAAAATAACTAAGGACTAACAGAGTAACTAACAAGGACTAACTGTGTAACTTTAAACTAACAGAAACTATAAAAATTGGACAGAACAGGTCCCTGCAACCTCTAACTTTTAACACACAGCATCCCTATTTGATTTAAAAAACTTATTATCTTAGCTTTTTAAGCACCAATTTAACTATATCTTTTTTTTAAATAAGCTGAATAAGCTTATTAGGGCTGATAAGCTCAACAGCTTATTAACATTCCACTTATAACCTATAATTACCAAATCCCACAAAATAAATTTCAATTATAAAACTAAAACAGCTTACTCACATCCAGCTTAACTAAACTGCTATATCAATAGAATCAAAACAAATCCACACAGCTTTATAAGAAAAACAACAAGAACAAAATGTAAAACAAACTTATGAAACTTAAAGAGAATAAAGTACCTTTGTTTTCAGCTACACAGGAAACTTAACAGCATATATCTTGAGCTTATGTCTTATTCACAAAAGCTCATATTGAATCAACAATGACCTATCTAATCCTAGTGCTAACCAATTAGCTCTAAACCCCTTATTAACCTAGCAGCCTTCCAACTCCCAATAGTATCAAGTCTACATCAAATGACAGCAATCACAACAAAAAATACTTATAACAGATATCAAAATTGAGACACAAATAATATGAAATACATCTTTTATTAAAACTGAAAATAAAGAGTTTATTACAAAATACGAAATGAAATTACATTAAAATTGAAATTACATAAAACTACCTTAACAACTTGAATCGAAAACATAACTAAAATTAACCACTAGAAATACTCCTTCGTGAGCTGGTAATGAGGGGGGGTGTTTTTATACCCCAATCTTTAGCTCACCTCCTTCTTCTCGATCCCTTCTTTTCTTTTCCTCTTGCCCTCCATCTCTTCACACAGTCCTTGAACTCTAAAGTAAGCCGTTGGATTAAAAATGTGTATAAACCCGGATCGATGAAAGTGACAGTGTGTTAGTTATGTGAAGTAACAATCACACACGTCACATCACCCAATCGCAGACTATCTTTCAGCGCAGGTTGGAATGGGTTTAAGGTTAATTGAAATGAAGGATGGGTTAGGATTTGAGAGCAGGGTCATTAACCCTAAGGTTAATTAGTTGTTTGAGGTGAAGGGTTAATGAACTACGGGTTCATGGTGATCGTAAGTGTTCGTGTGTGTGTAAGAGGTATAAATCAGTTTTGGGGGTAATATGAAAGTACAGTAAAAATGTTATTATGGTTATAATTAAGCCGGGTTGGTCGTGTTAGGGTTTGTTAGGATTCAGGGATTAATGGGTTGAATTGGGATTTAGGCTTGACTTAAGATAGGTTGAGAGATGGTACCCCGGATTTATTTGACCCGTGCTTTGACCGCGCTTTTATAAGTTTGGTGGCAATTAAACAATCGGCCTTGTGTTTGGCAAGCAACTTTTACAAGCTTATAAACAACATTGGGTACATTGCATATTCAAGCCATGTTGTTACAAAACAATGAATGGGGTTTTGTTGACATGGTGTTAGCTGCAGTTGACTGTAGAAGGCTGAGGCATGATCTTTCTGGCTTCGGCTTATTGAGTTCCATTCAGCTTCTTGAATCACTCACCGTTCTCGAGGTCGTATTATTGACTGATTTCTTGTGATATTTGACATATCCATACCTGCACACATAAAACTCAGATACAAGCACATTTTTGCCATTTTTGATCCGTTTTGGGTTTATTTGGGTTATTTTAGGTATAAATAGATATGTGTATTCTACACTTATCAAAATTCCCCAAACTAAACGATTGTGTGTCCTCACGCAATATCACATGCCTTATAACCAAATACCTCAAAAATTCCCCAAACTAAACCTTTGAAAAGTAGCAAAGAGTTTTGATTGAGAAAGATAAGAGATCACAAGTTATAAAACACCCGACTTCCCATTTTCTAAGATTTTTCTTTTTTTATGGATTTTTCTTGATTATTAACTACCTAACTACAATTTATTTGTGTTGACAAAATGCAATGTTTTCATTACCACATTGGTAACTTTTAGGATCATAGAACAAAAAGCACAATTAAGCGTCTAAAAGATAACTTCATCATCCCCGATTTTTCACTTTTCCCATGCTAAGCTTAAAAACAAGATCATTGTTAATTACAAGTCATGACACTAACACTACTCATAAATATTAATTGTGTACTTACTTTTCCTCCCGCAAATCCTACTTTTGTATCTCAGGATTTTACTTAAGTCATATACCCGAAGGCTCTTTAAGACTTTTGTTTCGATACTTATTAATTCAGAAAATAAAGTGTATGGTAAAGAACGCAATAATTAGCTCCTAGCCCTTCTCAAAAGATCAAATGCAATCAAGAATAAAGTCCACATCGAGGCGACCAAAATTTGGCTTTTATTAGGCTACTTAAACAAGGCACCATTCATGTCATATACCCTAAGGCTCTTTAAGACAAGAATGGACCAATCTCATTTGCACCATATACCCTTAGGCTCTTTAAGGCACAAAATAAGACAAAAATTAAGCAACATTATTATTCCTCAGTCCTTTAGTAGGCTACAACATCGGCCCAGCCTCCGACACGATGTAGCAAACCTAATTTCGACTTCGATTAATAGTAAACACCGTTGCCTTTTATCTCGAAGCCACATCGATAGCGATTCGACAAGAGGTTATTCCTACTTATTATTACACCGGACACTACCTTAAATGAAAACTCCAACATCTGCCACGGCGCCGACACGATGAAGTTAATCTGGCAAAAAAAAAAAAAAAAAAAGAGGGGAAAAAAAATAAAAGAATGGGAAAGAAAGAGGAAGGGGGGGGAGGAAAAATAAAAAAAAAATAAAACAGAAAAAAGGGTAAAAAGAAAAGAAAGATGGGGGGGAACGGGGGGAAAGAAAAAAAAAAAAAAAAAAAAAGGGGGAAGGAAAGGGGGGGGGGGAAAAAAAAGGATACTTATTTATTATATATTTGGTAATTTTAACCAAATTAAGTATACCTGATGTGTACTCATCCTAATCACAAAGGAACTAAAGAAAACTTCTATTAACTAATTATTAACCAAAAAACCAACAACTCGATTTATTAAACATTCATATAAAAGTAAAACAAGCTAATGGGAGAAAAAGCACAATTAAACTTATAGCTTGAAAGAAAACCAATTATTCTAAACGTTTAATGTCATGACTTAAAAATAACAACTATCATTTCTTTTCTTCACAAAAAAAATTTGCAATGCTTAGCCTATATAAAATCCAACTGGACATATTTAAAATCTACATGAGATTAGCACAAGGCTTTCTATTTACAAATTATTCAAGTCAGCAGTCAAGAGACTACAAAAATATCTACATTAATTGTTAAGGGAAAAAGCTAGAACTCAACACGTTCAATGGGTACAAAAATTACTTTTTATTCTTACCAACGGAAAACATACATTATAGTCTAACTACCTTTTTTTTTTTTTTTTTTTTTTAATATAAAATAAGACTGAAAAATTTAAAATTTTTGCTATTTTTGTGGGAAAAACGGGTACGTGAAAAACAATAAGCAAGCACATTAAATCGATAGATTCCCTCCCCAAACTAAAATGAAACATTCCAAACTAATTTCAAACAAAGGATGAGAAGCTCGAGTGAAACGGGATACAACACCGGACACGAGAGTCTCAGAAATTGTTGGGTGAATCCTGCAAAAATCACAAGAACAAACAACGAAAAACTGGAAGAGGATAGCCACAACACATCACAACACATTATTTAAGAAAATAGAAAGAGAATGGATAAGCATGGGGTGAACTCCCACGAAGCGGCTTGTTTTTGGTAACCGAGTCACAAGCTTGATTTGATCCCTGAATTTAGTTGTCCTTAGGGAGAGAAACACTTAAAACAAGAAACTTCCCTTGAAGATGCCACCGGATTATGAAACGTGATGATGCCGGGGTCAAAAACAAAATTCTCACTCCTAAAGGAGAAAATCAAATGTGATTTCTTGGTGTAAGTGAAGTATGGAAGAAAAGTCCAAATTATAAATGTAAAGGAATCGACATCTTCAACATTTAAAGGTAACACCGTTTCACTTAGGTAAAAATCTTCATTAGGTTTAACAAAAGCATTTTTCATAGCCAAAATGGGCGTAAATCTCATGTAAACATCGGGTGGTTCCGGAGGAGGACGAGGAAATGACAGATCGAAATGAAATGATTCAAACTCGGGAAGCTCCAAAAGAGGTTCATTTGAATTATCAATGCTAATCAACCCCTCCTGATTGGGCTTAATCTCAAAAAGAAATGAATCATACTCGAGAAAAGAGTAATTAACATGAGTAGTGGTGCTGCCACTTCTCGTCTCTTCCGTATGATCGCTAAAAGTCTCGAATTCGGGTAAAGAATTATCCAAATGAGAAAGAAAAGTATCGGACTCCTCTAAGAACGAATCACTATCCGCGACGGGGATAGGAAATGGAGAAGGAGACTTGAGCACATGATCCGGAGTAGAGTTAACTTTCAAAGATTCGATATTAGAAATAAGACGATGTACGTTTAATAATTTCTCACGAAGAATAACGTCTTGGATTTGAAAAATATCTTCTAAATCAAACTCTTTCTCTTCTTGGTCAACATCATTCACCTCCTCTAGGCTAATATACTCGATGTCCTCAAAATCATCGTTATCACTCAAAGTATCATCATTTGGATCAAAATCGGCTTCAACAATTCCCGGTGGAATATGAGCAAGTTCCCCGGCGAACTCCTCGAGAATAGGGTCGATCTTAGAAGAATAAACAATCGAAGTATCACGGTTAATCAAAGATTCCACAAGATCGGACTCAATATTAACACGATTATTATCACAATTAGGCACATCACACGTATCGTCGGAAATACCCTCGAACTCACTTGGGATTGGGACAAGGTTCTCAACACTAGACTTTATTACTTCGTCCGATTCCGTTGCCGGAATAGTGTCGAGATGCTCATCCCCCATTTTTAGAGAATTATCGGGTTCTTCGATAGGTAAGTCGGGTGTGATTGCTTTAGATGTAGAATTTCGAGCAATAATATCTCCTAAAGGAATATAATCATCCTCGTCGACAAAAGGAATAGAAAGCATGTAACGACGGGCAACAGAATACTTTTCTTCTTCGTAAGCTTGCTCCTTTTTTCGAACTTCGCTGCCCCATTCATTAAAATCTTGCTTAAGTTTTCGAATTCTAATCTCACAATCTCTCTCATATTCTTTATCAATCTCCTCGCCTCGAAATCTTTTAATACCCAAATCATTCATGATTTCTTTAATTTTGTAATCAACCAATTGTTGCTCATGCCTCATTTCCTCGACACTCATATCCTCTTTAGCCATTTGTTCTTCCGCGATTCGCTTTTTTAATTCCTTTAACGTTCTTTGATCTCGTTTTAATTCTTCAAGCTCTTCAAGAATTTTATCAAGGGCTTCTTGACAATAGACGGAATCCTGCGGGGGGTTGTGGTTGGTCAAAACTGGAAGAATTGGGATAATAGCAAGAATTTTGCTCATAATAATCTTCATTCATTGGTTGACATTGAAAAGTTTCATGAGGACCCCCACAATTTGCACAACAAAGATATTGTTGAGAATAACTCTGAGAATTTTATGGAAAATAATTATCATTAAAGTTTTGATTGTAATACGGCTCCTGTTCATAGACAAACGTGAACTGTGGTGAACAATCATAACCATAATGACCATTATTTCCACATAACTCACACAAGTAAGTCTCAAACTGGGGTTGTGGAGGTTGGTTGAAAACACTTGGAGTAATATTAAAAGAATGAGGTTTGGAATCATAGATGAATGAATTCTCATCTTCATAATTGCATGTAGGATGAACACTTGGAAAAATCTGTGGGAGCTCATTAATGATTTGATTGCATTGTTCTGGATTAGAGATAATCGGAACTTTTGGTGGACAATTATAACCGTAATGAGCACCTTTCCCACAAAAATTGCAAATGCATTGTTGACAAAAAATTCCATCTAATGAATCACCGCACTCGTAACAACAGTTTTGGTTTGGTTTTCTAAATCTACTAAAAGAGAAAACATATAAAAGGGAAGCTAAACTTTTGGCTTTAAACTATATTATTTTTTTATTTTTTTTAAACTAAAAATTAAACTAAAACTAATTCTAAAATTTAAAACTATAAAATTATACTAAAATTAAGCTAAAAGATATAAATGACAAATATGCTTGCTAAGTGACGTGAAATGTTCATTAAGTGTGGGTTTAGATCTAATGAATTAAAATATTTAGAAAACAAGTTTAAAGAAATTAAATGACAAGTAAAGTAAATGTTTTTTTTTAAATAAATGACAAGTATTAAATTGCACTAAAAAGTAAATGACAAGTAATTAAATCGCATTAAAAGTAAATGACGATATTTAAATTGAAAAAATTATAATGACTAATAATTTTTTAAACCTTTTTAAACGCAATAAATCTCAAGTCACTAATCACTTAGCAAACACTAGTAAAACTACTCACTACTCATAATGAGATTAAACATAGCATTTAATAAATCTACACTAAGCATGACAAAAATAAAATAAATACAACATTTTACTAAACTATAAAATAAATCTACACCAATTAATTAATTTAAAGGATTAGAGATGAACGAATTGAAAGAAGCGCAATGTTAAGATTACCACCCGATATTTATTTAACTAGAACAACTAATTAAAGTCGGTCCTAGTAAATAAACCCTTAAGCTCCAGCCACATGAGGTTGGACCAAAATTTCATTACACAAAGCAAAGTTAGGACAAATTTAAAAAAAATCTTAATGAAACTTTTACTTAAAATTTATTGAATCGAAATGGTGAAAATTGATTTCTAAACTGTGTTTACAAATCAGTTTTGTCAAATTAGTTGGGCTGAGCCCATCACCAAAATGGTATCTAATTGTTTTATACAGAAAACGTTTAGGATAAACATTTCAAAACCAAATTAATGCTACTATTCGAAATATAGATGAAAATATGATAAGTATTGAGATTAAAGGCATTAAAGCTTAATTAATTAAGTTGAACTAATACTCCGTTGCACTTTTAATGTTCAAATTCGAATAAGCTAAATAAGCCGGAAAGAGGAATAAGCTTAGGAAAGACTTGATTTTAAAATGGACACATCTAACCTAGATCTAAAATACTATTGGGATAAAAGTTATAGAGAGGAATAACCTATCCAAAATAAGCTTGGTCTTAAAACTTCCAATACCTTAAATCCTCTAACTATAAGCCTTAAAATGAGGTTTTAAATCAATTTAAAAGAGCAAAAGGCTCTTAGCAGTACTAACTCTCAGTTAGTACTGCTATGCCAAACACCCCTTTAAAATGCAAAAATCCATTTTCAGCTTATAGTTTTGAGATTTAAAGCACAAATCTTAATGAACAAATACTAGACAGCTTATAACCAACATAATGAACATGATTAAGCAAACAAATAAGCCAGTTGAATAAGCTAAGATACTATGCTACTATTTTTGTATTTTTGAACTGTTTTAAAACTAACATATGCAGATTTAGATTTAAGCTAACATTTAAACTAAATAAGCAATAAGCAAAGATAATAAGCAAGTTTAAGCTAAATTTAACAACAATAAGCTACTAACTAATAGTTTAAGCTAAAATTCAGTTTTAAACTAAGTTTATATAAAAAATAGAATAGAAAATAACAAAGGAAAAGTAGATGATACCTCCACCTCAGCTAAACAGAGGTGTATGCTCAAATGAGCTTAAATCAACAAGCTCCAGCTTGTTTAGAACAAGCTGGTGGGGTCCAATAAGCCCTTCCCGAATTGGCTTATCATCCTTATCTAAAGCTTAGGTAAATTTAGGGGAGGAAATGAGTATAATAAAGCTTAGTTAAGCTTTTTGAGCTTGAATGAGTACTTAGCTAGCTTATGAATAGATATGACACTTATTAAGCTTATTAAACCACATTGCTTATTATTGCAATTTATGTAAAAAGCAGATTTTAGCTCAAGTTTAAAAGGTGAAATACAAACTTTTATTGATGAAAAACAAATTACAAGGCTTTTTAAATGAAAATTACAAAGGATTAAACTACAATAAACTAGAAAATTACAATAAGCTATCACTAAACTATTCCTAAATTAAGTTAGATATCTTGTGAGTGAAGATGGTCTCGTATTTATAGCCAGATAATGAAACTTCTAGGTCCATTTACACACTCCCTTTATCCTTGATCTTCACCGTTCATTTGTTTCCAATCATTGGAACCTATCTTTCATCCGTTGGATTGATGTGTGAGCACACGGATTGCCAGCGTGGCATTCCTTGCGTTAGAGGCTTTGTGTTTCTTTTGCACGAGAGTTAGTGTAAATTTCCCATCATTTGTTGTGTTTGTTATCATCCAACGTGTCATTCCCCTTGTTAATTCTAGCCAATGAGAGCACTTGATGACGTTTTGCTCTGCCAACACAATGCTTAGTACTCGAATCTTTTAGCCATGTAGTCAATTGGGATTTACCCTTTGTTTTTGATGCAAGGTTAATTGAGGGAGATGATGAACAATAAAAATAGCTTTTCCCGCGCCTGTTTCTTTTCTTTTTATAACTTTGTTTGAGGGGTTTAACTGGGTGTTGACTTGGGCCCGGTGTAAAGGGAATAGGCCAAAGGTTATATGGGCTTGAGTAAAGGGTTTTAGGTTTATATAAGAGATAACAACCGTTATCTCTTTAAAAAAAAGGAGATAACGGTGTTAGGGTTTAGGGACTATTTTTGTATTATGATCTAACATTAAGGGTTTTTATGGTATTTTGAGGATTTTGCTATTAAGCATGTTGACCATAGTTGACCAAGTGTTGACCATTGATAGCAATCTCCCGGCTCTTGTGTACTCTATCCGTTCCCGTGTCCGTGTTTGTCCGATTTTGACCGTTTTTTGTGATTTTTGCATTATCCGTACCTACACATTCACAAACAACAAAATACACAAATACAAGCATATTTTTGCACATTTTGATCATTTTAAGGCCATTTTTGATATAGAAAGGATATGTGATTTCTCACATATTAGGATAATACCCGGTCCTGCGGGTATTGTTCAAGCAGCCAAGTTGCTTAAACAAAGGGATATTCTACTTGGTTTGGATGGGGCTGTAATGTCTACACAAGAATATATGAAGAAAGTGGTTGAGGATGTGGGTGAGGATGAGGATTTTAAGAGTAGGGCGTGGGTTAGCGCCACTGACTATGTGAATGCTAATGGTGACACTGTAACCGGGTGTTTGGGAGACATGAAAAACTTTCTGAAAAATGGAAAACTTGATCAATTTGTTGCAATAGTAAAGTCTTGTTCTTCAAATGCGATTGGAGATCTCACAATGACTATGAAAGATCTCTCTGGTACAATACCTGGAACAATACATTAAAAAGTCATTGGTGACAGTGGTTATGGAAAGGATATTACTGTATAAGCTGCTTTAATACTTGTTAATGTTTTAGTTTTTTCTCCTAAACCATCCATGCATTACCTTTACATTACAATGAGAAATGTGGTTAAGGTTTTCCATAAGGATACGGTTCCTGGTAGTGGCAGCGGTTAATGCATTGCCTTAAAATTATTATGTTAACGTAATGTTTTTATTATTATGTAATATTTTTAATTTAAGAATAAAAGTTTTTAATTTAGCTTACGTTTTTATTAATTTCATACGTTTATGTTTACGTTTTTTAGTTTATGAATGAAAGTAATTAAATAAAAAAATAGTGGGTAAGGTGAGTTTGGTAGGTAAGGTGAGTTGTTATTTAGTGTGTTTGGTGAGTCGTAAAGTTGGAGAGAGAAAGCTGATGTAGCACTGACATGTCCGGTGAGTGGTGGTGAACCACTCCGTCTAGTCTTAGGCTGGACGGAGAGGCATGATTTTCATCGAACCACTCACCACTCACCATGGTGAGTTTTATTCCGTCTTCATTAAGTCACGCGCGAGTGGGTTTGGCCATGGTGAAACAACCACTGTGGTGAGTGTTAATCAATTGGACCCCACTTCAAAATCAAACCGTTGCCTTATTTAAAAAAAACTTTTTTTTTAAATCCCCCTTTTTAACCTATAAATACCCACTACTTCGCTCATTCTTATACACAACTCTCTCACTTTTATACATGCTTTCATAAACTTTTTAAAATGGATTGTTCGGTTCCACATACCGATGATGAAATCCAAGCTTTGGTTCCAAAACTAATTGACAAAGATATGGTTCGTCTGAAAGTGATTTTGGATTTAGCCTTGCAATTTGATGATGCATGCACAGCTAAAGACGATCTTAGAAAAGCATACGGGAAATGTAATGACATTCCACAAGAGAGTCATGCTTTGATTGACAATTTCTTAAAAGAAGGATCTGATAAAGATTACGAGCTGAATCTTTCTATGTATAGAATGACGGCAAAAATAGAAAAACAATTGAATGCTAAATTAGTTTGGCTACGGGAAAAATACAACTACCGCTCACAAACCCATATAGGTGGTTCGTCATCACAGACCCATGAGATATGTGATGTATATCTTACTGAGAAAGAGCTACATCAACTACATCTAGATGAAGAAGCCTTAAAAGAAATATTAGAAGAAGAAGCAAGGGATGAAAAAGAACGGGAGGAGAAAATTAGGCAAAAACAAGCTGATGATGAGGAATTCATGTTGGAATTTGGGGTGAAATATGATTCAGTATACGAGTCAGAATAATAATCTAGGATTGTTATTTTAAATTCAGTATTATATTTTCAATGTAATGTTTTAAATTAAGTATTATTCTTTTAAATTCAATATTGTATTTTCAAATTTTAAATTTCAACGGCTACTTTTCTGTTATAAATACCCCTTTACCATTGTTCATTTTCTCACACAACTTCTTATCCAACTCTCTCAAATGGATTTCAATCTCAATAACGAAAATGATCCATGGGAACTCAGTCTTGATATAGATGATTTCGATCTTCATCTAGCACCCGTTCTGCGTCCCTCTAGTAGCACACGTGTTGAACCATCTCCCTCAACCCCAAATCCAGTTAGGATAATACCAGGTCCTACAGGTATTGTTCAAGCAGCCAAGCTGCTTAAACAAAAGGATATTCTACTTGGTTTGGATGGGGCTGTAATGTCTACACAAGAATATATAAAGAAAGTGGTTGAGGATGTGGGTGAGGATGAGGATTTTAAGAGTGGGGTGTGGGTTAGCGTCACTGACTATGTGAATGCTAATGGTGGCACTGTAAATGGGTGTTTGGGAGACATCAAAAACTTTCTAAAAAATGGAAAACTTGACCAAGTTGTTCCAACAGTGAAGTCTTGTTCTCCAAATGCATTTGGAGATTTCACAGTGACTATGAAAGATCTCTCTGGTACAATACCTGGAACAATACATTACAAAGTCATTGATGACGGTGGTTATGGAAATGATATTACTGTAGGAGCTGCTTTAATACTTGCTAATATTTTAGTTTTTTCTCCTAAACCATCCATGCATTACCTTAACATTACAACGATAAATGTGGTTAAGGTTTTCCGTAAGAATACGGTTCCTGGTAGTGGCAGTGGTTAATGCATTACCTTAGCATTATTATGTTAACGTAATGTTTTTTAATATTATGTAATGTTTTTAATTTAAGAATAAAAGTTTTTAATTTAGCTTAGGTTTTTATTAATTTCATACGTTTATGTTTACGTTTTTAGTTTATGAATGGAAGTAATTAAATAAAAAAATAGTGGGTAAGGTGAGTTGTTATTAAGTGTGTTTGGTGAGTGGTAAAGTTGGAGAGAGAAAGCTGATGTGGCGCTGACGTGTCCGGTGAGTGGTGGTGAACCACCCCATCTAGCCTTAGGCTAGACGGAGTGGCATGATTTTCATCGAACCACTCACCACTCACCATGGTGAGTGTTATTCCGTCTTCATCAAGTCGCGCGCGAGTGGGTTTGGCCACAGTAAACCAGCCACTGTGTGAGTGTTAAACAATTGGACCCCACTTCAAAATCAAATCGTTGCCTTATTTAAAAAAACTTTTTTTTAAAACCTCCTTTTTAACCTATAAATACCAACTACTTCACTCATTTTTATACACAACTCTTTTATTTTTATACACAACTCTCTCATTTTTATATACGCTTTCATAAACTTTTTAAAATGGCTTGTTTGGTTTCACATACCGACGATGAAATCCAAGCTTTGGTTCAAAAACTAATTGACAAAGATATGGTTCGTCAGAAAGCGATTTTGGACTTAGCCTTGCAATTTGATGATGCATGCATAGCTAAAGACGATCTTAGAAAAGCATACGAGAAATGTAATGACATTCCACAAGAGAGCCGTGCTTTGATTGACAATTTCTTAAAAGAAGGATCTGATAAAGATTACGAGTTGAATCTTTCTATGTATAGAAAGGCGACAAAAATAGAAAAACAATTAAATGCTAAATTAGTTTGGCTACGTGAAAAATACAACTACCGCTCACAAACCCATATAGGTGGTTCGTCATCACAGACCCATGAGATATGTGATATATATCTTATTAAGAAAGAGCTACATCAACTACATCTAGATGAAGAAACCTTAAGAGAAACATTAAAAGAATAAGCAAGGGATGAAAAAGAACGAGAGGAGAAAATTAGGCAAAAACCAGCTGATGATGAGGAATTCATGTTGGAATTTGGGGTGAAATATGATTCAGAATACGAGTCAGAATAATAATCTAGGATTGTTATTTTAAATTCAGTATTGTATTTTCAATGTAATGTTTTAAATTAAGTATTGTTCTTTTAAATTCAATATTGTATTTTTAAATTTTGAATTCCAACGATCACTTTTCCATTATAAATACCCCTTTACCATTGTTTATTTTCTCACACGACTTCTTATCCAACTCTCTCAAATGGATTTCAATCTCAATAACGAAAATGATCCATGAGAACTCAGTCTTGATATAGATGATTTCGATCTTCATTTAACACCCGTTTTGCGTCCCTCTAGTAGCACACGTGTTGAACCATCTCTCTCAACCCCAAATCTAGTTAGGACAATACCCGGTCCTGCGGGTATTGTTCATGCAGCCAAGCTGCTTAAACAAAAGGATATTCTACTTGGTTTGGATGGGGCTGTAATGTCTATACAAGAATAAATGAAGAAAGTGGTTGAGGATGTGGGTGAGGATGAGAATTTTAAAAGTGGGACGTGGGTTAGTGCCACCGACTATGTGAATGCTAATGGTGGCACTGTAACCGGGTGTTTGGGAGACATAAAAAACTTTTTGAAAAATGGAAAACTTGACCAAGTTATTGCAATAGTGAAGTCTTGTTCTCCATATGCGATTGGAGATCTCACAATGACTATGAAAGATCTCTATGGTACAATAACTGGAACAATATATTACAAAGTCATTGGTGACGGTAGTTATGGAAAGAATATTACTGTAGGAGCTGCTTTAATACTTGCTAATGTTTCAGTTTTTTCTCTCCTAAACCATCCATGCATAACCTTAACATTACAATGAGAAATGTGGTTATGGTTTTCCGTAAGGATACGGTTCCTGGTAGTGGCAGTGGTTAATGCATTACCTTAGCATTATTATGCTAACGTAATGTTTTTATTATTATGTAATGTTTTTAATTTAAGAATAAAAGTTTTTAATTTAGCTTATGTTTTTATTTATTTCATACGTTTATGTTTACGTTTTTAGTTTATGAATGAAAGTAGTTAAATAAAAAAATGGTGGGTAAGGTGAGTTTGGTGGGTAAAGTAAGTTGTTATTAAGTGTGTTTGGTGAGTGGTAAAGTTGGAGAGAGAAAACTGATGTGACGCTGACGTGTCCGGTGAGTGATGGTAAACCACTCCATCTAGCCTTATTCTGTAGCTTGAGTCTCAATGGTCATGGATTTTAATTCATGGCGGTTCTAAGTTACAGATATGTGATAGAGCTAGTATGAGTTTGTATCACTATCGTAGGTAATCATGTGTGTTCATTGTTTAGTTTTTTTTTGAACGGCGATTTATTAAAACACTAGCAAGGAGCTAGATCAAACAAGAACAATATAAGGGTTCTTAAGCCAATCGTCCCACTTGAACGACGCTTTACATCTGAATTTACACCAATAAAAAGAACTAGAAACTAAATTATCAAATATCAGCGCCTTTTCAGGGATCTTCTTATCAAACAGAAGCTTGTTGCGAAAGTTCCACATATACCACCACAAACCATAGTATACACCCTCAAGAACGCCTTTGAGTTTGGATTGAATCCGAATAGAAACCAACCAAACTTGCCATTCCTCGTAAGAATTCACATCCGAATAGTCGATATTCCACCAAGAAGATATCTTACGCATAATCTGTCTCACTACAACGCATTGAAAGAAAATATGGTTTGTCGATTCCACACCGGCATTACAAATGGGACAAACAATCGAATCAATATCCATTCCACGACGAGAGATATTAAAACGCGTTGGGAGCGCGTTAGATTTGACTTTCCAAGCTATGATATTCACCTTGATTGGCACGGATTTAACCCACCTAGTCGGCAAACTAACATCCTGAAACCGATTCCCATCAATCTCCTTTCGAATTGAAGCCACTGAAAAGACCCCATCACTTTCTAACGTCCAAACGTAACGATCTTCGCAAGGCACGAGAGTAGTCATCCGAGAAATCTCAGCCAAAGAGTTAAGTTGCATCTCTTCAATTCCACTTCTCGCTTTTCTTCGAAATGAGTTATCTAAACTTGACGCATTCAATTTCGAACTAACAGTAGCATTCTTATTCAACTCAAGAGCGAACATACGTGGGAACAGCTCTTTGATGACACCGCCTTCATACCAATTGTCGACCCAGAACCGCGTGTTCTCCCCATTCCCCAGCTTCAATCGGATGTAATCTGCAACATTAATACCCCGACCTTGTAACACCCTTACTTCGTGAACTATCGATGTCCAGCAGGTTCGAACTCCACCAGAAACATCCTTGTTCAAATTCCCGTCCTCCCCATAAATAGCCTTAATCACTTTAGTCCATAAGGAACATTTCTGAGAATAGAACCGCCAAACCCACTTGAGCATGAGACCTCTATTAAGGGCAAACAAGCTTGATACCCCTAAACCCCCTTTATCCTTCGGAGTTAGGACCTTGTTCCACTTTACCCAAGAAGCTTTGTTACTCTTCGGATCCTGGCCATTAAAGAACCGACTACGAATAGATTCAAGAGATTTAAGAATACTCGAGGGAACCTTAAAAATGGACATATGGAAGATTGGCATAGATCCTAACACGGACTTAAGAAGAGTGAGTCTGCCTCCGATTGAAAGGAGTTTCATCTTCCATCTAGAAAGACGAGATAACACCTTGTCCACCACTTCTTTCCAAGCTTGCTTCCTTGACATATTTCCCCCAACTTTCGTACCCAAATAAGTGAATGGAGTCTTAAGGACAAGACACCCAAGTTTAGAAGCCGCGTTTTTAACCATCCCATCTTCAACGTTAACACCCATAATCTTACTCTTACACATGTTAATACGAAGACCAGAAGCCCGGAAAAAACAATCCAAAACTCGAACTAACGAATCGATATTGAGCTCACTCCATTGGCCAAGAAAGATTGCATCATCCGCATAAAACAAATGAGACAAATTCACCATGGAATTAATTTTGATCCCCGTAAACAAACCCGCATCTACCACACGTTGAAAAGAAATATGCAAGCTCTCCATAATAAGAATGAATAAAAAAGGGGATAAAGGATCACCTTGTTTAAGACCTCTAAAAAATTGAAATTCCTCCGTAGGACTACCGTTGACAAGAATGGACCCCCTGGATGATCTAAGACAACTTTGAATCCAAGTCCTCCATCTTTCACCGAAACCAAATTTATTTAACACATCATCCACGAAATCCCAGCGGACCGAATCAAAAGCTTTCTCGAAATCAACTTTGAAAATAAGAGCGTGTTTTTTCTTCCTACGACACCATTGAAGAACCTCATCAAGAATAAATGGACCGTCTAGGATTTGTCTGTCCGCCACAAAAGCTGATTGAACCTCATTGACAAGATCACCAAGCACACCAACTAATCGGTTCGCCAAGATTTTAGCAATAATCTTGTATAAGCTCCCGATCAAACTTATAGGACGAAAATCCTTAACCATGTTGGCATCAAGGATTTTAGGAATCAAAGCAATAAAGTTCGAGTTACATCCATTCGGTATTTCACCATACATGAAGAAATAGTCAACAGCCTCGAACACGTCCTTCTCAATCACAGGCCAAAAATGACGGTAAAAGCTAAATGAAAAACCATCCGGACCCGGAGACTTATCAACGCCGCAATCCCACACAGCCCTTTTAACCTCCTCTTTAGAAATCCTGCGTTCCATATCCTCTTTCTGATCAATCGATAGGGAGACAGGAAAAGGGGTATCAATACACGCTCGATTCACTGATGGTTTATCGAACCTACCCCGAAAATGTTCAAAGAATTCACGTTCACTGAAACCGGGTTTTTTTTTTTTTTTTTTTTTTTTCATCGTACCCAGTCCCATTCACATAATACCCCGAATATTAGATTGATTGCGTTCTTGTTTTGCATACCATGAAAAAAACTTCCATTTTCATCTCTCGATTGCCCATTATTTTATCTTGGCTTTTTGAGCAATTTCTGTAGCTTGAATATTATTTACATGATGAATCTTGTTGAGATCTCTCGGACGTTTATGGACCTCCTCTTTCGAGCAATCTCCTTATCATTAACCTATACAAGACCGCAACTCCCTCTTTAAGGATTAGATCTAACCTCGCTGGTAATTAGACCTATGAATAGAGAGACAAGTCCGAATACGGTCTTTAAGAATTTAAGTTTTACCCATGAAGTTTCGGATGGCATTTTCTTGTTAACAGAGCACGTTCCAAGATCCCAAACCAATTGCAAACCATTCAAACTTCCAGCCAGTAACGTATAGAATCGAAAAAAGAATAGGACCATAATCATACCTGAATTCACGTAATAATATTAGGTCGATGGGTCTGAAATAAACCGCTCCAAGGTATTAGCAGTGATATTAGGTAAACTTAGGCTCAACAAATTTTTGGAAAAAAAATCGAACCAATTTACTCATTTTAAAGCAGATTTGAGACACACAGTATAAAGCATTAATCCTAAGGGACTTCATCAAGACCCGCATTGTATATGAATGAATTGAAATCTTAGCGTTCGCTAGTATGTAGCATTAAAATTCGAAACCATATATTGTTACCGATTTTATATCTCACCTCATTAAAGTCGCCCATCATAACAAGTTTACTAACCCATTGATTCGACACATGAGCCAAATAACCCATAATATACGCTTTTTCTTTAGCCTTTGAGGCGCATTTACAACCACTATCATTAGATCAATCAACTGATTTCAACACACACCCTCGAACATATGTAAAATAGTCCGATCTCGTAAAGCTACTCTCGAAAAGAATTAGGATCCAAAATGCACAAGATCCCTCCCGAGTTACCAACGGAATCACTATGCACATAATCAAAATTAGAATTACCCCAAGCAAGGACCTCCCACTATTGAGAATCAATAGATCACCATCTTGTTTCTTGGAAGGACCCTCCAAATTCACTTTATTTTTTAACACACAACTCCCCTTTTTTTTACCAATATTTTTGGCCTTTTTGGGCGAGGCCTTGAATGTTCATTAGACAAAAAAATTTTTTTTTTTTTTTATTTATTTATCGATTAACCCCAATTCTCCTTGGGATCAATGGATCTCAGTGATATCCTTTGATGCCCCATCTCATGTTATAAACCTTAGTTTGGCCCACCTTAACAAAATTTCCTCCATTAGATTTAAAATAAACCCCCGTTCGCGGCAGAACAGAGTACTTAGAGTGACCGATACGCTTGATTCTGAATTTTTGTTTACCGACTCAGAATTATCCTTTCCCATCTTCAAGGTTAACGATCGAATTGTCTATCTCTCTCATTTTCTCCCCAGTCTTCATGTCAAGATTAACAGTATTACCCTTCATTCAAACCCTCCTCCGGACGTGAAACCGGCGGAGGAGACAAACTATGATATTCTTCAGTAACCTTCATCGTGCCAATTCACGATATTTTCTGTGTTCAATATAAGTGGTATAAACCATAAGGGTATCTTATGTGTGTTTGTCCTTATGATCATCAGGTTGATCAAACAGTGTTTCAAGCACCTCCTCCATGTCACTCTCATCAATGCCATTATTTGCCTCGAGATCATTAATTCTGCCATCATGTTATCCTCTATTGATTAATTCGTCTTCCTCCCTCCTCTTCGGAAATTCAGGATGTCCACCTAGAACTTCACTGCGCGCACCCATTATTCCTTACCCCGAAAAAACAATTTTGAAGACTCGTGATGTGTCACAAACCTTAAAAGAATGCAAATTCTTTTTGATTGAAGATCGACTCTCATATTCATCAACATCCAATAACTTGCCCCATTTTGCAGCAATATATTTGAAAGTAGGACACCGACCAGAAATTTACACGAATCACCGTCCAATTCCACCCAAAACAATCTACCTTCAGAATCAAACTCGCGTAGGGTGTTTAGATGACGAAAAACCCAAGAGCCCACACCGACATTACCCTAAATAGAATCTTAAGCTTCTTCAGTCTCGAATTCGAGTAAATACCCAAAGTTCTCCCAAATAGCTAATCTTAACCACAATCAAAACCTTTATTTCAAAGAGCCTTTCTTAAGATTGACTATAGGAGGCCATCTCTTTGACTCTGCTATCAACGACAGAGTGAGATCCTTCGCTTTCAAACATCATCTTCAAGGACAAATCGCAATGGAGGAGATTCCTTATCTATTGGCATTCGGCTTGTCTTCACCACAGAAAACAAATGATTACAATATTTGTATTTTCCACATTCTTGTGAGACCATCAAACTTCCTTTTATTCGATTAATTTTAGGTCGTATCCACGTTAACACTTCATTCATGTACTCTTTTTAAATTTGCAACATTTGCATGTGGGAATTTTCGAATTCGACCATCCAATTCGTACATAAGTTTTTACCAATACTCTCCACGTAAAGATATGATAAATCGAACAAATCCAAAACGCTTACCATCTTTTGTCCTCTTTGTTGGAATAAACGAATCGACCACGTGACCATATTGCTTACATGAGTGGAATAGATCCTTAGCAGAGAAGGAGTCCGGGAAATTTGTAACAAAAATCGAAGTCGAAATCTTTGACACATCATCTTCTTTAGAACGAAAGCTACCCATCTTTGGATTGAAGGGAGGTCTATTAATCGAAAATAGCTAGGGTTTAATGGAGGCAGGGATTAATCGGAAACGGAAATGGAATCGATTTGAAGAGGAGAATAACAGATCTAAATTACAAAAACCCAAGATGAGAAACCCGCCTAACACGCTCGATATGAGATTAATCAATCAATGATTAATCCTAATTTCAGGGGTTATAACAGGATTCAAACAAATGGGAAGAAGGAATTTAGATTGTTAATTTGTAGACTCACATAATTTTTACAAACAAAAATTTACACCAACATGTGGCATGTGTGGTGTACCAATTAGATTACATGAAGTTTTCTCTTTCTTACTTTTCACTTTCCATAATCAAGTGACACATGTAGGTGTGGATATATTTTTGTAAAAATTATGTGAGTCTAGCATTTCTCAACAAAAATATCAAAGGGTGTTGTTAGGGGCACTCTTAGGTATTTTTTTTCCTACTTTGCGTACGGATAAAGACAATCGTTTATCGTTTTCTCCTACATATTTTCTTTTTGTTAGTAATTTTGACTTATTAAACTTTAAATTTATGTTTTGTATATATATATATATATATATATATATATATATATATATATATATATATATATATATATATAAGGGATCCAATGAGAAGAATACTTAAAATGAGAATAGTGAGAAGTAATTATGACCACACATTTTAAATAAAAGGAGAGAATTTAATGTGAGATGCATCCACTTTTGTAAGTGCATCGAAAATGTGTGGTTGTGGTTACTTCTTATCCTTCTCATTTTAGTTATTATTCTCATTTGATCCTAACTATATATATATATATTAATTATTATATATATTTATATATATATATATACTTTTATATATTATATATATATCATATATATATTAGGATCAGTGTGAAGTAATTTAAAATAAAAGTGGTGTTGAGGATGTGACTAAAACCACACATTTGAGATGCACGACTTTCATTAGATTGCATTCTATTCATCTAGATACACCATATGAGTTCGAAAGTTTAATTTGATTTGTAGATGCGTGCAAATTGATTTTCATGTTTTTCGGCACATGTAGTGGACCCAAAAAAACAAGAGGAATCATGAAATGCATCTAATATACGTATATGCATCTAATTAAAAGCTAGAAAACACATTCTGATGCATTATAATGCATCTAAGATTATAAATATGCATCTAATTTAAGTTAGTGCATCTCAAATATGCGGTTATAGTTACTTCTTATCCTTCTTATTTTAAGAAATCTTCTCATTTGATCCTAACTATATATATATATATATATATATATAACAAAAACAAAATTAAAAAAATTAAAAAATAAAGATAAATGATCAATCATGATATTTAATCCTTATCCTTTAGGAGATTGAAATCAAAAAAACAGAATTTCAACAAATGATTTTGAATCAATCGTCGATACTTTAATTTCAACAATCTAAATTCCATCTTCCCTTTTGTTTGAATCCTGTTATAACCCCTGAAATTGGGATTAATCATTGATTGATTAATCTCATATCGAGCGTGTTAGAAGGGTTTCTCATCTTAGATTTTTGTAATTTAGATCTGTTATTCTCCTCTTCAAATCGATTCCATTTCCGTTTCCGATTAATCCCTGCCTCCATTAAACCCTAGCTATTTTCGATTAATAGATCTCCCTTCAATCCAAAGATGGGTAGATTTCGTTCAAAAGAAGATGATGTGTCAAAGATTTCGACTTCGATTTTTGTTACAAATTTCCCGGACTCCGTTATTGCTAAAGGATCTATTCCACTCATGTAAGCAATCATGGTCTTGTGGGTCGATTCGTTTTATTCCAACAAAGAGAGACTAATAGATGGTAAGGTTTTGGATTGTTACGTTTTCAATGTCTTTAATGTGGAGGATTGGTAAATAACTTAATAGTACGATTTGGGTGGAGTCGATCGAAATTCATGGTAATGTTTGCAAGATTCAAAGGAGAGTTATGAAGGGATGTGTTAAACGTGGATAAAAAAGACTAAGAATGAATCGAATAAAGGAAGTTTGATGGGTCTCAAAAGAATGTGGAAAATACAGTTATTGGTAAATCATTTGTGTCTGTGGTGAAGACTAGCCGAATGCCACTAGATAAGGAATCTCCTCCTGCGATTGTCCTTGAAGATGATTGTTTCAATGAGAAGGATCTCACTCTGTCGTTCATGGGCAAAGTCAAAGAGATGGTCTCTTTAGTCAATCTTAAGAAGGCGCTTTGTAATGAAGGTTTTGATGTGGTTAAGATTAGCTATTTGAGAGAACTTTGGGTATTACTCGAATTCGAGACTGCGAAGGCTAAAGATTCATTTAGAGGTAATGTTGGTGTGGGCTCTTGGTGTTTTTTGGTCATAATAAGGCTTAGCCGAGTTTATTCCTAAGGTAGGATTGGTTTGGATGGAATTGGACGGTGTTCCATTATATTCTCGTGGTCCTACTTTCTATCTTTATTGCTGCTAAATTGGGGTGAAGTTATTGGATGTTGGATGATTATGATGAGTCGATATCTTCATTCAAAGATTTGCATTCTTTTTAAGGGTTTGTGAGTCATTCTACGAAGAGCTTCAAAATTGTTTTTCGGGGTAAGGTTTATTGGGTGCGCGCAAGTGAAGTTCTAGGGTGGACTCCTGAATTTTCCGAAGAGAATGAGGAAGACGAATTATCAGTGGAGGATAACAATGATGGCAGAATTAATGATCTCGAGGCAAATATAATGGGCATTGTGATCGAGAGTGGCGTTGGGAGGAGGTGCTTGAAACACTGTCTTGATCAATCCTGATGATCTGAAGGACAAAACACTCGGAAGATCCTTTTGGTTTATACCCTTTATTGAATAAAAGGAATATATCGAATTGGCATGAAAGCGTTACATGAAGATGATCATGTTTGTCTCATCCGGACCGGGTTTCAATCCGGAGGTGGGTTTGAATGAAGGTTAATACTGTTAATCATTGACATGAAGGACTAGGAGAAATGAGGAGAGATGAAATTTCGTTTGATAAACCTTGAAATGGTTAAGGATTTAATTCTGAGTAGGTAAACAAAAATTGAGATTCAAAGCGTTCAGGGTCACTCTAAAGTACTCTGTTCTGCCGTTGAACGGGGGTTCTATTTTAAATCTTATGGAGGAAGTTGTGAAGTGGGCCAAACTATGGGATATTATCATGGATGGCTGTGCCATCAAGGAAATCACTCGAGATCATGGGAAATCCCAGGAGAATTTGGGGTTAATCGATGAATTTTTATTCTTTGATCGTTCTAGGCTCGACCAAAAGGCCAAAAATAGATTAGGTGTAACGGGTTTGTTGTGTAAAAATAAAGTGAATTTTGTGCGTGTCTTCAGAAAACTAAGTTGGGGTATATTGATCTAAGTAGTGTGAGGTCTTGTCTGGGGTAATTCTAATTTTGCTTATGTGCATGTGAATGCCGTTGGTAACCGGGAGGTATCTTGTGCATTTGGGATCCTATTCTTTAGGAGGAGTAGCTTTTCGAGATCGGACTATTTTGTCATGTTCGAGGTTGTGTGTGGTTGAATCGGGATTGATCTTATGATAGTGGTTGTTTATTGCGCTCAAGGAGGTCTAAAGAAAAGCGTATGTTATAGGATTATTTGGCTCAATGTGTCGAAATAATTGGGTTGTACAACTTGTTTGATGGGCGGCTTTAATTGAGGTGAGATATACATCGGTCAGTATGGGTCGAATTTTATTCTCACGACGCCGAGATTTTCTATTCATTAATATACAACGCGGGTCTTGATGAAGGTCCCTTTAGAGGAAGTGTATATACCTAGTGTCTAATCTGCTTCTAAAAGGAGTAATTGGGATCGATTTTTTGTTTCTAGAATATTTGTTGAGCATGTGTCCCTAATATCACTAGCTATAACTTGGAGCGGTTTATTTCAGACCATCGTCTTTTTATTTACGTGTACGTCGGTATGGATTACGGTCCTATTCCTTTTCGATTCTATGTTACTGGCTGGAAGTTGATAGTTTTGACAAGTTGGGTTAGGGTTTCTTGGAACGTTGCTTGTTACAAGAAAAATTGCCATCGAAACTTCTTGGGGTAAATTAAATTTCTTTAAGGACCGTATTCGGAGCTGACTCTCTATTTCATAGGTCACGGAATTCAGCGAGGTGAGATTATTTCTTAAAGAGTGTTCGCGGTCTTGTGATGAGGTTAATGATAAAGGGAGATTACTCGAATGAGGGTGGTCATAAACGTACGGAGATTTCAACAAGATCATCAGTAAATAATATTCAAGCTTCGGAAATTGCTCAAAAAGCCAAGATTAAATGGGCAATGATAGGGAGATGAAAATGTGAAGTTTTTTCATGGTATGCTAAACAAGAAGCGCAATCAATCTAATATTCGGGGTATTATGGTGAATGGGACGTGGGTCGATGACCCGGTTCAGGTAAAGCGTGAATTCTTTGAACATTTTCGGGGTAGGTTCGATAAACCATCAGTGAATCGAGCGTGTATTGATACCCCTTTTCCTGTCTCCCTATCGATTGATCAGAAAGAGGATATGGAACGCAGGATTTCTAAAGAGGAGGTTAAAAGGGCTGTGTGGGATTGCGGCGTTGATAAGTCTCCGGGTCCGGATGGTTTTTCATTTAGCTTTTACCGTCATTTTTGGCCTGTGATTGAGAAGGACGTGTTCGAGGCTGTTGACTATTTCTTCATGTATGGTGAAATACCGAATGGATGTAACTCGAACTTTATTGCTTTGATTCCTAAAATCCTTGATGCCAACATGGTTAAGGATTTTCGTCCTATAAGTTTGATCGGGAGCTTATACAAGATTATTGCTAAAATCTTGGCGAACCGATTAGTTGGTGTGCTTGGTGATCTTGTCAATGAGGTTCAATCAGCTTTTGTGGCGGACAGACAAATCCTAGACGGTCCATTTATTCTTGATGAGGTTCTTCAATGGTGTCGTAGGAAGAAAAAACACGCTCTTATTTTCAAAGTTGATTTCGAGAAAGCTTTTGATTCGGTCCGCTGGGATTTCGTGGATGATGTGTTAAATAAATTTGGTTTCGGTGAAAGATGGAGGACTTGGATTCAAAGTTGTCTTAGATCATCCAGGGGGTCCATTCTTGTCAACGGTAGTCCTACGGAGGAATTTCAATTTTTTAGAGGTCTTAAACAAGGTGATCCTTTATCCCCTTTTTTATTCATTCTTATTATGGAGAGCTTGCATATTTCTTTTCAACGTGTGGTAGATGCGGGTTTGTTTACGGGGATCAAAATTAATTCCATGGTGAATTTGTCTCATTTGTTTTATGCGGATGATGCAATCTTTCTTGGCCAATGGAGTGAGCTCAATATCGATTCGTTAGTTCGAGTTTTGGATTGTTTTTTCCGGGCTTCTGGTCTTCGTATTAACATGTGTAAGAGTAAGATTATGGGTGTTAACGTTGAAGATGGGATGGTTAAAAACGCGGCTTCTAAACTTGGGTGTCTTGTCCTTAAGACTCCATTCACTTATTTGGGTACGAAAGTTGGGGGAAATATGTCAAGGAAGCAAGCTTGGAAAGAAGTGGTGGACAAGGTGTTATCTCGTCTTTCTAGATGGAAGATGAAACTCCTTTCAATCGGAGGCAGACTCACTCTTCTTAAGTCCGTGTTAGGATCTATGCCAATCTTCCATATGTCCATTTTTAAGGTTCCCTCGAGTATTCTTAAATCTCTTGAATCTATTCGTAGTCGGTTCTTTAATGGCCAGGATCCGAAGAGTAACAAAGCTTCTTGGGTAAAGTGGAACAAGGTCCTAACTCCGAAGGATAAAGGGGGTTTAGGGGTATCAAGCTTGTTTGCCCTTAATAGAGGTCTCATGCTCAAGTGGGTTTGGCGGTTCTATTCTCAGAAATGTTCCTTATGGACTAAAGTGATTAAGGCTATTTATGGGGAGGACGGGAATTTGAACAAGGATGTTTCTGGTGGAGTTCGAACCTGCTGGACATCGATAGTTCACGAAGTAAGGGTGTTACAAGGTCGGGGTATTAATGTTGCAGATTACATCCGATTGAAGCTGGGGAATGGGGAGAACACGCGGTTCTGGGTCGACAATTGGTATGAAGGCGGTGTCATCAAAGAGCTGTTCCCACGTATGTTCGCTCTTGAGTTGAATAAGAATGCTACTGTTAGTTCGAAATTGAATGCGTCAAGTTTAGATAACTCATTTCGAAGAAAAGCGAGAAGTGGAATTGAAGAGATGCAACTTAACTCTTTGGCTGAGATTTCTCGGATGACTACTCTCGTGCCTTGCGAAGATCGTTACGTTTGGACGTTAGAAAGTGATGGGGTCTTTTCAGTGGCTTCAATTCGAAAGGAGATTGATGGGAATCGGTTTCAGGATGTTAGTTTGCCGACTAGGTGGGTTAAATCCGTGCCAATCAAGGTGAATATCATAGCTTGGAAAGTCAAATCTAACGCGCTCCCAACGCGTTTTAATATCTCTCGTCGTGGAATGGATATTGATTCGATTGTTTGTCCCATTTGTAATGCCGGTGTGGAATCGACAAACCATATTTTCTTTCAATGCGTTGTAGTGAGACAGATTATGCGTAAGATATCTTCTTGGTGGAATATCGACTATTCGGATGTGAATTCTTACGAGGAATGGCAAGTTTGGTTGGTTTCTATTCGGATTCAATCCAAACTCAAAGGCGTTCTTGAGGGTGTATACTATGGTTTGTGGTGGTATATGTGGAACTTTCGCAACAAGCTTCTGTTTGATAAGAAGATCCCTGAAAAGACGCTGATATTTGATAATTTAGTTTCTAGTTCTTTTTATTGGTGTAAATTCAGATGTAAAGCGTCGTTCAAGTGAGACGATTGGCTTAAGAACCCTTATATTGTTCTTTTTTGATCTAACTCCTTGCTAGTGTTTTAATAAATCGTCGTTCAAAAAAAAAATGCCCCATAACACCCAATTTGCACTATAACATGGCATATAACCACTGCACCACACACTTTGCTAAAAAAGTCTTCGTGTACTCCTTTTATCTAAAAAGAATCAGAAATAATAATATGTGTAATCTTGATCATGAGAAATAAAACTATTTAACAAAGGGCAAATGACATAAAAGATACTCAACTTAAGGGTTATTTCCAATCAAGGTATCGTACTTTTTTTCTTGCATAAAAAGACACCTAACTTATTTTTTTGGCTAATTAGGGTATTTTCGTTAAATATTTAACTATCATCCGTTAAGTTTTACATTTCAAGTCCACCGCCACTACAACCACCATCAATTAGATGAACCAGACACCGATATGAGTGCCTGAAAAGTT
The DNA here is from genome assembly GCA_026074375.1 of Tanacetum coccineum. Classification (NCBI taxonomy): domain Eukaryota; kingdom Viridiplantae; phylum Streptophyta; class Magnoliopsida; order Asterales; family Asteraceae; genus Tanacetum; species Tanacetum coccineum. The sequence goes on from BQNB010016259.1 coordinate 48,928, forward strand.
TTGGCTCTCTCTTAAAAGAGAACATTCCAATACGAGCGGTAATAAGTTGTTTATTTGTTTAATTATTGTTCGGCAAAACTCGTCTTCATTAGAACGGTTATTAACAACAATAAAAATCCATGAACAGTTGATGGACTTCTTGTTACTGAGAGTAAGGGTATGTTTGGCGTAATGGGCTGAGGCTGGAGCTTATATTATAAGCCAAAATTAAAATTTGTATTTTTTTAAACTTGTTTGGCAAATGAGTTAGGGCTGAAGCTTATTATTGCAAAATTACTAAAAAGGACGTAATTAAATAATTTTTTTGTATATGTTAGATATTTTTATGGGTATATAAGTAATTTTGGTTCAAAAGCCCAGGGCTAAAGTTTTTAGCCCCTATTATGAGGCTTATATTATAAGCCGACTTATTTTAATAGCCCTTTTATAAGCCCGCATGACAAACGAGACTTATTTTATAAGCCGACTTATTTTAAAAGCCAAAGCCCCCCATAAGCCCCTAAACAAATACACCCTAAGTCTGACAATTATTAATGTTTGACATATATCATCTGTACTAGATAAGCTATTGACGGCATTTTCTAATTTTGACGTATACTATCATTTTCTAATTTTGACATATATCAACTGTAATAACTAGATAAATTATTAATGTTTGACATATAAGTGGTGGCGATGATGATTGGAGTGGTGGTATCGGCGGTGAACTTGAAATGTAAAATTTAACGGATGATCGTTAAATATTTAACGGATGATCGTTAAATATTTAACGAAAATATGTAAATTGACTAAAAAAATAAGTTGGGTGTCTTTTTATATAAAAAAAAGGTATGATAACTTGATTGAAAATGACTTTTAAATTTGATACTTTTTTATGTTATTTTCCCTTTAATAAACTAATTGTTTATAGCATAAAATATCTATTACATCTAAATTTTCGATCCTTAAAATTAATGTGCAGGTGCTCATAATGAGGGGGTGCAAGACACATAACCATGTGTACACAACCTTCAAGCATACAATCGACCCTTCAATCAAACTCCCTTCTCCATGTTAACTTACTGTTACATAAGCATTTACTCAAAGAATGGTTCCATTAAAGCCTCCTAAGCCTTAAAAATTCAATTCACTTGGTGAAATTAATCATTTTCCCAGATCCAAAGTATGAGCCGCCGTGAAATGCATTAGGTAAAATTGATCATTTCCATCCCTATTATCATTGATTCTTTCTTTCTATATTATTATTTGCTCTAATCCTTACAAAGATTTATTATCTATAAGATTTCAAGCTCAATTGGTAAAAGCAATATCTGTGTCATCATGCACCATCAATTTATTAGGTTTGTTTGTTTTCTCATGTTTGTTTGTGGGTTTTAAATTTAGAGTGTGTATTTGTTTATGATGTATCAAAGTGAAAAATAATTTTTGGTTATAGAGAACTCGGTAAATAAGCTGATGTGAAACAATAAGCTTCATATTCTTACCTTTTCTGATTAGAGATTAAGGGTGTGTTTGGGATTGCTTTTTTTAAGGCTTTAGGTTTATAGTTATAAGCTAAGTAAAGATAATGTACTCCTCGAAATGGTGCAATGAGTAAAGAAGAGATTTGCTAAAAGCTTTACTAAACTCAAATAATCCCATAAGCACGCTAAATAAGCTCATTTAAACGCCCTATGTATAAGCTTATAAGTTTGAAAATTATGAATAGGCTCCGGTTGCCTAGACTCAAAGAGCAAAAAAGTCACGATTACAGGACACCCTTTTTATGTTCCTTAAAATTTAGAGGTTTTGTTGATAGATGATTCCGTGGTGTTAATAGTTTAGGTATGCGAATGGAGCTTACATGAGAAGGTAGCTGGTATGCGTTTAATTACACATACCTTTCACCATTAAAATCGGACTTAAATGACCAAAAACGTACCAAAAATACATTGTATTTGTATGTTTTCACTTATTTTGTGCAGGAAACGGATATCCGACAAAAGGACGAAAAATCAAGCAAAAACGGACAAAACCAAGCACGGAATGGAAAAGCATGGAAAAGACAAAGTTAATCGAAGCCAAAGTCAACAAAAGTCAAAGTCAACCCCGACAAAGTCAAAGCCAAGAAGTCATCAAGTCAAAGAAAATACAACTTTAGGGACCAAATTTGCCAAATCCTAAAGTTGTATAACAAGGATAAAAACTACAAGGACTGAAGTTGTAATCATGCCATATATAACTTTAGGGGGCCATTTCTGCCAAACCCCTAAAGTTATATAACAAAAGGACCATGCATGTAATTGCCCTAATAACTTTGGGGGGCTAATTCTGCCTAAACCCCAAACCTGTTATACCACAAGGGACTAAATTTGCAAACTATGTTTATAACTTGAGAGGTTCATTTTGCCAAATCCCCAAACTCACCCCTGACAACACACACACCTGTTATAACCATCTTTCCCGCCCAAACCAACCTCTACTGTTCACGCTTCCCTGTCCCCCCTCCTCGACCACTGTTCACCCCCAGCCAAAAACTCATTAAAACTCACCCCCACCTCACAAAGGGACAAATGACACCATGGCAATCCTCCCTCACCTCATTGGACAACAAAGATCAAGGGTGTAGATCATTCGGATTGGGCTCCAAGAAACTTTGATGGCCAAGATTGATTTGTGCTTACTCTCTCACAACAAACACACCCTAGTTTCTGTCTCAGCAAAGAAACACAACCAAGAAGAAGACAAAAAGAAAGAGGCCAAGACCCTAGAATCGTTTTTCTATATAAGAGGCTCTTTTGTAAGCCATTTGGGCATCTAGCTTTTAACTTAAGATAATTTTTAGTTTTCCTTAGTTTTAATTCAGTTTTATTGTAATTTTACTTTGTAAGGTTTTAAGATTAATGAAATTCAAAGTTTGGTTCAAAATTCTGTTTTTCAAGTTTTAAGTCCATTTTATGTTTTAAAAAGCTCACTTTAAGCTCTTATAAGCTCTCATTTAAACTACTTTATAACCTGCTTTTATAAAAATTTACTTAGAAATATAAACAGTTAAGAAAATCTCAAAAAAAAGAAATTACCCTCAAAATACCACAGCTTAATATTTGGATGATAAGCCAAAAAGGGATGGGCTTATGGACTCTCACTAGCTTGTTTTATACAAGCTAGAGCTTGTAGACTCTTTATTTAACCCTGTTTAAAGCAAGGGTTTGGTAAGTTTTTCTTGTTTTTCCATTTTAGCTTTTCTACTGTTCATATGCTTATTGCTTATATTCTTGTCTATTTTCTTGTTTTTCCTGCTTAATCATGTCTTTTAATGCTTATTTGTCTTTATTTGATGTTTTGATATCCTTTGTTTAAGTTTTTGCTCTCAACTGTCATATTTGCCTTTGATATTGCTCTTATCTTAAGTGCTTATTTAACTGCTTAATTCTTGTTGCTTTTTGCTCATTTTTGCTTATCTAATCTTTGTTATCATCTGTCTTCAAAAGCTTTACCTTAAATCTTTATAAATCAGTTTTAAAAAGCACTTTAGAAAGTTAAGGAAGTGTTTGGGTTAAGGGTACAAAACGGGTCATTTTGTGTTAAAAAATTTTTGGGTTGTTTTGGCATATTTATCAAGTTTTTTTAAGCCATTCTCAGTTGTTTTTCAAAAGTTTTTTTTATGCTCAAAGTAGTTTTGAAGGTTTCTGTGTAAGTCTCTTTTAGACTAATGTGACAGCTTAGTTTACCTAAGCTTATTTGATTAAGCCCTCAATACACTTGAATTTGAGTTGTTTTTATGTTTTAATGCAGTAGGATTAGAATACTTTAGGTACTCTTTAGTTTTGTTCAAAGTTTGTCAAATTTGTCAAGTTTTTCTTTAGTATTAAAAAGTCCCTTTTACCTTTTCAATTTTCAGATAGTAAAACTTATTTTCAGCTTTTGAACTTTTGAGCACAAGATCACTTTGAGCTTCACTCTATCTGTTTTTAGCTAACTTTTCATTTTAAGCTTATTTGGTGGCTTATTTATAAGCTTACTTTTTGTCCCTTTAAAACTGTCAACAAGGTCCCTGGTGCAAAAGCCTAACTTTTCACCCCTTTTTCTTGCTTTTCTTTAATTAAGTCTTTAGTGCTAATTGGCTTTTTAGGAAGCTAATAAGCTGATGTATAAGCCCCTGCAAGCCTTAAGCTTAGGACCCCCTCTAGGTGGCTTATTTTTAAGCTCAAAGTGTGCATTTTGACTGTTTGCCTGCAGTTTTGACCCTTAGCTTATTTGAGCTTATCTTGCTTATTTACCTGAGCTCTTGTGCTTATAATTGTTCATGATAGCTTATTAGGTTTAGGGTTACATTTGCCTTAGCTTAGTTATCCTTTCCATTAGCTTATTTTGTCCCTTTAAGTAGCTAGTAGTTAAGAACTCTTTTGCCTTAGTTTAATATAGTTAAGCCTGCTAGCTTGTTGATTGCTTATTGTAGTTTATTTGCTTATTGCATTAGCTTATTTAGGGTTAGTTTAGTTTTGTCTCAACATGTTCTAGCTTATTTTCATTAGCTCCATTATGTGTTTAACTGCTCTTAACAGTTTTAAGCTTTTTTTTTTAGTTTAGTGTAAACTTGCAATCTTGCAATTCTTATTTGCTTTATTACGTGACTATTTGTTAAAGTTGCAAATTTTTGTATTTTAAAGTTGCTTATTTTTAGCTTATTTAAAAAATTGTAAAAAAATAAAAATAAAAAAATGTGGGAGTAGGGGAATGGCCCCAAGTGAGCAGATCGATCTTGGAGACTCAATTAGGTTTAGTGCCCCGCTTGTCTGTGCTTATTTCCATTTTCCATAAGCTTATTTGAGCTTAAACTGCTTAACAATTAAGCATTTTGTAGTCTTAGAGTAAATTTAGCAAACTGCCATCTTATTTAGCTTATTACGACTTATTTATAAGCCCACTTTTCTAGCTCTTATTTTTCATAGAACCAGCTTACTTTAAACTATTTTTCTGTATTTTTTGGGATTTTTCCCATATTGTTTACTATTTTTTATCAATTATTTTCTTTAAATCTGTTTTTTAATTATTAAAAATTAAATAAAAATCAAAAAAATATTTTTCTTTTTTAGAAAATTTTATTTTATCATATTACACCTAGGAAAAAAATAGAAAAACTTTCGTAGGGTCATTTTTGCAAAATTTTGTTTTTTTAAAGAGCGGGATTCGTTTTCCCGTGCTCGTTTTTCGTATTTTCTAGCTCAATTTAGCTTCGTTTTCGTTCTAGTTTTCTTTAAACTTCATTTTTAGTCAATTTAAGTCCATTAAAAGTGAAAAAATCAATTTAGGCTTAATTTAGAAAAATTAGGGTTTTTAGTGTGTCATTTTAGCTTCCCGTTCTCGTTTTTAGTATAGTTTGCTTTATTTTTCCCGTAGTTTTAGAAAATTAAACCCATATCTTTTTCCATTCAAGCATTGTTATTCAAACCAACTTCCGACTTTTCAATTCGCTCTTCGTTGGGGATAAACGACCCAGGAATATTCTATACTACTTCCGGTTTCATTGATTTTCTTGACAATTATCCTCATTATATATTTATAAGTATTATATATTTATTTATATAAATAGGGGTTAATTAAAGAAGCAATCAATTTTTGGCGCCGTTGCCGGGGAAGAGTGAAAACGTTTGTCGTTTCTAAGTTTGATTATTTGTGCTTGAAGTTTGTGAATATTTACTTTTTATTATTATTAAAAATAAAAAAACAAAAAAAAACCAAAAAGATAAAAACATTGTCTTTAATTATCAATAAAAATCACAAGTTGGTAAAAGAACACCAACATATAATACTTTCAACTGAAGCATTATCCATTAATAAGTTCCCGAACCAAAGAATCAAAAATTTACCTTTTGTGTCACTTGCGAGGTACGGTTCACCTTTTGAAAGATAAACAAACTCAAAGAGGGGTATAAGGCGGGTTGTTCCTAGGAACTACGACCCTAAAGGAAAAAAAGGTTTTTAATAGCTTCGCGCTTTCCTATTTCTCCGTTCCTTTGTGCGTTTTTCTTTTCGATGAGTTACCAAGAAGCTTGTTGATTATCAGGTCTAAGTTGTCTTATTTCATTGTCCGTTATTAAAATAAATTGTGAATTCACTTTTGATAAACCAAAAAGAACAAAAAAAAATTAGTGTAAATTTTCTTTTTATATTTTAGTGCATGCGCACTCGTTCTCAATCCCGTAATCTTAACCACCAACAACAAGCCCCACCGGATTTTGTTGAACCATTTAATCTTGAAGAACCAATTAAAAATCCAGTTCCTTCCGTAGTTACGATGGCCGATAATCGTACTATGGCTCAATTGCTCGAAGCACCCACCGAGGGTTACGAGGATGCCATCGTTGTGCCCGAGATCACCGCGGACAACTTTGAGCTTAAGCACGGTTTGCTTACCCTCGTTCAAAACAAGCAATTCTTTGGACATGACAAAGAAGACCCTCATGCTCACATCCGTTATTTCAACAAGATCACTTCTACGATGAAGTTCCCGAACGTCCCGAGTACGTCGGTAAAGCTTATGCTTTTCCCATTTTCCCTCGAGGGGGCCGCCCGGATTTGGCTTGAGAAAGAAACCCTCGATCGATTCTAACATGGGATGATCTTGTTTCGAAATTCATCAACAAATTCTTCCCTCCTTCTAAAACAACAAATCTTCGAAATGAAATCACGAGATTTCAACAAAGATTTGATGAGACGTTTTATGAGGCATGGGACCGATTCAACGATCTTCTTCGGGCATGTCCACATCATGGATTTTCAGAATTGCATCAACTCGATACATTCTACAATGCCTTGAACTCTAATGATCAAGATTCGTTAAATTCCGCCGCGGGTGGTAACTTTTTGGATAAAATGCCTCGTGATTGCCTAAGAATCATTGAAAGCAAATCCAAAGTTCGTAATTCACGTAACAAACCGGTTGTTGCAAAAGTGAGTTCGAGCTCTTCTACCCCCGGAATTTCTCCCGATGTTGCTGAATTGAAAGATATGGTGAAAGCTTTACTTCTTGATAAGAAATCCCAAGCTCCCACTCCCGTGAAAGCGGTGGAGGAAAGTTGTGTTACTTGTGGTGGTGCTCATTCGTACCGAAATTGTCCCGCCACCAATGGCAACGTTTATCGTGACAATATTCAAGAGTACGTCTCTCAAGCCGCCGCAGCTAACTACAACCAAGGAAATACCAGTTATCGAGCCCCGATTGCTAATCAAATTCGACCTCCCGGTTTTCCTCCCGTTCAAAACAATCAAAACAATCAAGGAAATAATCAAAACCGTTACAACCAAAACCGGGGGAATAATTACAATCAAGGATCAACCTACCAACCCCCGGTTAACCAAGGACAAATTTATCGACCTCAGGTAAATCAACCTCCAGTTTACCAAGCTCCACCTTACCAAGCTCCGGCTCCTCAAACACAAGGTGTGACAAAAACCGATTTTGAAAGCTACGTCAAAGCCAATGATGCGGTTATGAGAAACATGCAAGACCAAAATCAAAACTTGAAAAATCAAATGACCAATTTAACGGACATGCTTTCTAGATTCGTAAATTTAAATACCGCTTCATCTTCGAGTTCAGGGTCTCTTCTAAGTAACACCGTTACTAACCCAAAGGAAGATTTGAAGGGTATTACTACCCGAAGCGGTGTTGTTTATCAAGGACCTATGATTCCTACTTCTTCTCCTAGAGTAGTAGAACGTAGAACCGAGGTGACAAAGGACACGGTTTTTCCTAATAATAACGGAATTACCAAAGACGTCCAACCTCCGGTTGTCCCAATTGAAAACCAAAATCCAGTTTCCGAGCCAGATGTTGCTCCAGTTAGTGCACCGATGCCTAACTCGAAACCGTCGATTCCTTATCCTTCAAGACGAAATGATGAGAAGCGCCATGAAAATGCTAACGAACAAAAAGAGAAATTCTACGAAATCTTTAAAGATATGAGTTTCGAAATCAGTTCCGTGGATGCTTTGACTCTTATGCCTAAATTTGCTTCAACTCTTAAAGCTTTAATAGGAAATAAAGAAAAGCTTAATGAGATGGCTAGCACCCCTTTGAACGAACATTGCTCGGCGGTCATACTTAACAAGTTACCTGAAAAACTTGGTGACCCCGACAGATTACTTATTCCATGTAAATTTCCCAGAATGGATGAGTGCTTAGTCTTGGTCGATCTTGGCGCAAGCATAAATCTCATGCCATTTTCCGTGTGGAAAAAGCTTAACCTTCCAGACCTGACTCAGACGTGACACTAGAACTAGCGGACCGTTCGATTTCCCGACCGATTGGTATTGCTAAAGATGTCAACGTTAAAGTTGGTGTATTCCAGTTTCCAGCCGACTTCGTGGTCGTAGATTTTGAACCAGACCCTCGAGTACCTTTAATTCTCGGGAGGTGTTTTCTTAAGACCAGTCGTGCCTTGATAGACGTGTACGAAAGTGAATTAACCATTCGAGTAGAAAATGAGGCCATTACTTACAATCTTGATCAAACTTCGAGATACTCGGTTACATATAATGATATGACGGCGAATCGAATCGACGTTGTTGAATTAGCTTGTGAAGAGTATTCTCAAGAAGTTCTTGGTTTCTCTAATGTAATCTCGAGTGGCAATCCCACTCCTTCCAATCGTTTCTACTTCTTCTCCGACTCTAACTCCCTTCGGGGACAGTGATTTTCTCCTTTTTGAGGAAGCCGACTCTTTTCTTGCTCTAGAGGATGATCCGACTTCACCGGAAGTTGATCCAACTTATTATGACCTGGAAGGGGACATTCTTATTCTCGAAGCACTCCTTAATAGTGATTCTTCACCACCTCCGAACCAAGGAAATTATTTGTCGGAAATCAGAAAGGAACTTAAAATTTGTGAAGCTAAAACTACCAAATCTTCAATTGATGAACCTCCCGAGGTTGAACTCAAGGACTTGCCACCTCATTTAGAATAAGTATTTTTGTAAGGTAACGACAAGTTGCCCGTCATAATTGCAAAAGATTTAAAGAATGAGGAAAAGGCCGCACTTATCAAGGTTCTAAAGTCCCACAAGCGATCCATCGCTTGGAAACTCTCCGATATAAAGGGTATTGACCCAGAGTTTTGTACTCACAAAATTCTCATGGAAGAGGACTACGAACCGACGGTTCAACATCAAAGACGGGTAAATCCGAAAATCCACGATGTCATAAAAAAAGAGGTTGAAAAACTTCTTGACGCCGGATTAATTTATCCGATCTCTGACAGTCTATGGGTAAGCCCGGTGCACTGTGTACCAAAGAAGGGTGGCATGATCGTCGTCAAAAATGATGAAAATGATCTGATACCGACTCGATTGGTCACAGGGTGGAGAGTGTTCATTGACTATAGAAAGTTGAATGAAGCTACCCGAAAAGACCACTTTCCATTGCCCTTTATGGATCAAATGCTCGAAAGACTCACGGGAAATCAATACTATTGTTTCCTTGATGGCTTCTCGGTTATTTTCAGATTCCCATAGACCCGAAGGATCAAGAGAAGACAACATTCACTTGCCCATACGGAACGTTTGCCTATCGCCGCATGCCTTTTGGGCTATGCAATGCACCTGGCACATTTCAACGTTGTATGATGGCAATCTTCCATGACATGATTGAAAAGACAATGGAAGTATTCATGGATGACTTCTCAGTCTTTGAGGATTCTTTCTCTACATGCCTATCCTATTTGGAAAAAATGTTAAAACGATGTGAAGACACCAATTTGGTCCTAAACTGGGAGAAAAACCATTTTATGGTGAATGAAGGCATTGTTCTTGGACACAAAATCTCTAAGTCAGGGATTGAGGTCGACCGAGCTAAAGTTGACGTTATCGCCAAGCTTCCTCACCCGACTACCGTGAAAGGTGTCCGTAGTTTTCTTGGGCATGCCGGTTTTTACCGACGTTTCATACAAGACTTCTCAAAAATAGCCCGTCCAATGACCCACTTGCTCGAAAAAGAGACTCTATTTTTCTTTTCAAAAGAGTGTATCGAATCCTTTAATACACTTAAAAGAAAATTGACCGAGGCTCCAATTTTGATTGCTCCCAACTGGGACTTGCCCTTCGGACTCTAAAGCATTTTCATGTAAAACGATATTCCGGACAACTTTTTAGTTTTGGCCGAGACCCGGAACCTAACAAAAAATGACCAAAACGCCCCTGCAAGTTTCAGCCGAAAAATATTACGAAAAACGCAGACCTGCGTTTGCGTTTTTGACCCGTTATAAGGCGTTTTTATAAAAACGCAAATTTGTCCAAGAGCATAGTGTATACCGACCATTCTGCTATAAAGTATCTCTTCGCTAAAAAGGATGCTAAGCCAAGACTGATGCGGTGGATCCTTTTGCTCCAAGAATTCGATGTTGTCATCCGAGACAAAAAAGGAGCAGAGAATCTGGCCGCCGATCATCTTTCCAGACTTGAGAACCCTCATCAAGATAAACTCGAGAACAAGGAAATCACGGAAACATTTCCTCTCAAAACTCTTGGATCGGTTGCTCTTCGTGTTGATAGTACCCCATGGTTTGCAGATTTCGCAAACTACCATGCGGGGAATTTCATTGTCAAGGGAATGTCATCCCAACAGAAAAGCAAGTTTTTCAAAGATGTCAAACACTACTTCTGGGATGACCCCTTCTTGTTCAAAATCTGTGCGGATCAAATGATCCGGCGGTGTGTGCACGGCAAAGAAGCTCTCGACATTCTCGAAGCTTGCCACAATGGACCCACCGAGGGACATCACGGTGCAAATCTCACCGCCAAAAAGAGTCTTTGATGCCGGATCTTTTGGCCTTCAATATATAAAGAGCCCACGATTGGTTAAAAATTATGACTCGTGCCAACGACAAGGAAAAATTTCACAAAGGGATGAGATGCCTCAAAATTCCATCCAAGTTTGTGAAATCTTTGACGTTTGGGGCATAGACTTCATGGGACCATTCCCATCTTCTAGAGGCAACAAATACATACTTGTGGCTGTCGATTACCTATCAAAATGGGTTGAAGCAAAGGCGCTCCCCACCAACGACGCCCGAGTAGTTTGCAAATTTCTTAAATCTCTCTTTGCCAGATTCGGTGCTCCCCATAACATCATCAGTGATCGTGGAACACATTTTTGCAATGACCAGTTTGCAAAGGCCATGCTTAAATATGGATTCACGCATCATCTCTCCACCGCGTATCATCCCCAGATAAGTGGGCAAGTTGAAGTATCGAATCGTGGTTTAAAAAGAATTCTTGAAAGGACAGTGGGCGAAAATCATGCCTCTTGGTCAGACAAACTGGATGACGCTCTCTGGGCCTTCCGTACAGCGTACAAAACACCCATCGGGTGTACTCCGTACAAGCTTGTATATGGAAAGGCATGTCATCTGCCGATTGAGTTGGAGCACAAAGCTTACTGGGCCCTTAAACATGTAAACTTTGATCTCAAAACCGCGGGTGATCAACGCAAAGTTCAACTCAATGAATTAAGTGAACTGCGTGATCAAGCCTATGAAAATTCTTTGATTTACAAAGAGAAAACTAAGAGGATTCATGACGCAAAGATCAAAAACCGCGTTTTCAACGTCGGTGATCAAGTCCTCCTCTTTAACTCAAGATTGAAAATTTTCTCCGGCAAGTTGAAGTCCCGTTGGTCAGGACCATTTACCATTGTTCAAGTTTTCCCGTATGGCACCGTTGAGTTATCCCAAAACTCTGGGCCAAACTTCAAAGTAAATGGTCATCGTCTCAAGCACTACTTTGGAGGGGATATCCCTGCTATGGATATCCCGGACCTCCAAACCTTCCCTAAGGACAACTAAATTCAGGGAATTAGGTCAAGCTTAGTGACCCTAAACAAGCGCTTCGTGGGAGGCACCCCATGCTTATCCTAGTTTATCCGTAGTAGTATGCTAGCTTAGTAATGAATAAGTGTTTAGTTGTTGTGAGGAGGCTTGCCTCTTTCCTTTTCCATGTTTTGTGTTTTGTGTTGTATTGTCCAGGATGTCCTGGATTTTTGAAGCCTCTCGTGCTCGCGGTATTTTTCCTTCGATCACAAGAGCTTCACAATCCTCAGCTTCATTTGGGAATCCCGATATCCTAATCTTATCGACTAACGTTTATCTTTAAGCATAATTCATAAACGGCTTAGGATTTACGTAGAAACCCTTCGTAAAACATTGAGGACAATGTTTCATTCTAGTATGGGGGGATCTTCGATTTGATTGTGCCTGCAGCCGTTGTTTCTCACGTAATCCTGTTTTGTCACAATTTTGACATTCCTGCTGGGTAGAATAAGAGTAAATTTTGACTCGATCGAGCGTGTTGAGCTCTAGCTTGTTCCTTAACTTTTAGACTAAGCATTCGCGAATATTTGCGAAGAATGAAAAATGATAGTGTTAAGTATGAGTTGGATGCTAAACAAGGATTATTTGGAAATCTTAAGAGCTCATGTGTGTAATTTGTCGCTTTTTCTCCCATAAGCTCTTAACCTGATTAATATACGTGCTACTTTTGGAGATTAAACTTAAATCAATAATTTTTATGTAGTATATAGCAAAAATTTTAGCCTTAGTTCAAATTTATACTTGAATTTTTCAAAAAGACGTTTTCCCTATATCATAAAAAAAATGATGATGAAAAATGAAAAAAAAATATAATATAAACTGTGGGCTGATAAAAGTTTGTTGTATCTTGCCGGCTCACAACCGATGTTACAACCTTCTAAAGAAAGCCCATAGTAAGAATAATAATCCGAGGCTGATAAAAGTTTGCTGCATCTTGCCGGCTCACAACCGATGTTGCAGCCTTCTAAAAGGTCGAGGGTTACAATTGCATAAGTATTTAATATTAAGTGTGAATTAATAAATAAAAGATCTCTTTTTGTTAAATTCAAATATGCTTTTGAACTTTGGCTATTCTATTTTATAAGCTATGTATATACGGAAAACCTGAGAGTTTTTGAAACCTAAGGTCCGTGAGTCCCGATACTAGTCTCTGTGAGGTGTCAAAAGCCTGGTCACTTAGCCGCAAGGTTGGGATGTGCCGAGACGAAAGTCGCTACATGGGATGATCTCGCCTTCAAAACTCATTATTCTCAGGTGGAACGTGAAACATAGAATGTTGCAAAACGTTGATCCATGGTTGAAATTCAAAATAGCACATACACCTAAGATATAATAATTGTCGGGAGTGCAGTCACAAGTGTGCAAATTGAGTAGTGTTAGCATCTAAACTTAAATTAGCGGTGATTTCGTATTAAGACTGGTTTTGGGAATAAATGAAAAGTCCGGGGACGATGATAATAACCTTTTGGAGGCATTCTCGGATCGTAATGCATCTGTCTATGATCCCAAATGAAAATAACGAAAGTTCAAATAAGTTTAGTTAGTTGCTTAATATTAAAAGTACAAAAAAAATGAGAAAAAAATAGAAAAATACAAAATATTTGTAGGAATAAGTTGTTATATATTAACAATGTAAAAACGGCTTTTCGGATGCTATTGTTTTGTTTATTCTTTAATTCCCCTTAAGCTAACAATTAGCTTACTTTTCGAGGTTATTAGTCGAGGGGGATCGAGATTCTTAGTTTTCTAAGTACTAATTACTTCAATAGCATTGCGAGTGGACACGTCAATGTCTTAGTATGGGGGGATATATATGGTAGGCTATTAATCACACATACCTTTCACCATTAAAATCGGACTTAAATGACCCAAAATGTACCAAAAATACATTGTATTTGTATGTTTTCACTTATTTTGAGCAGGAAACGGATATTCGAGAAAAGGACGAAAAATCAAGCAAAAACGGACAAAACCAAGCACGGAATGGAAAAGCGTGGAAAAGCCAAAGTCAACCCCGACAAAGTCAAGGTCAAAGCCGAAGTCGAAGAAATGTTAAATGATCCCACCCGTACCCATCTAATAGACCGGGTCAGCCCATTTAAACATTGTATGAAGACCTTATAAACCCTTAAGGCTTAAAAATCCCACTTTCTCTTTTTTATATAACAAGGCCTAATAATTGCTTACCCCGGCCCAACTGTTAACCCATAACACCCTTTAACAGTCGTTAATCATAAAACCATTTAACCCCTACACCGTTAGTCCTTTTGAAACCTGTTATACCACAAGGGACCATGGTTGCAATACATATATACATAATGAGGGACTACTTTTGCCAACTTTCCAAACCCTCTCCCCTGCACCTTCAAACAGGGTATAACCCTTTTTCCCGCCAAAGACAAAAGGGTACTATTCCCTTGCCTTCTACCCCTTAAACCTGCAACACTAAGCCAAAAACCATAACTCCTACTTCACCCCACCTCACTAACAACTATAGACAGCCTGACGATCCTAAACCCATCTATTGGGCAAGAGAAAACAACAACAATCAAGGGCCAAAATTGATTTGATTGGGCACCAAGCAAAACTGAATGGACAAGATGATTTTGAGCTCTCTCCTCACAAAGAAAACACAACAAACACAACAAGAGATGACTCAAGCATTAGGGTTTTAGTATAAATACCTTAGTATAGCTTATTTGTAAGGTGTGGTGGAATTTTTGTAAAAAAAGCAAGAACTTGTAATATCAAAAATTTATCCATCTTTAATATATTGTCTTTTTAATTTAATTGCACTTTAAATTTATGTCTTTAAGATTTCTTGTCATTTAAATTTATGCAAATTTACTGTTTTTCTTAAATATTTGTCATTTAAATACTTGTTTTTAAGCTTTTTATAAGTTGTTAAGTCATTAAGAACTCATACAAAAGCCTCTTTCATTTTATGTCAAAAAGTCAAAAATCAAAAAAAAAAATTCCAAAGAAACTGTCAAAGAAGCAAGGAGCATGGTTTGAAAAGGATGGCCATGGGTTTTAGATCTTATGGTAAGCATTAGGATCTGTCTTTAAGCTTGTGAAAGCTTATTCACTTGCCAAAATCATAGGACCCTTTGTAAGTCTCTTTTTCCATTTCTGGCTTATTTTCACTGTAGCATAGCTTAATTTCTGCTTATTTCTTGTTTTTCTTGCTTATTTCAGTGTCTTATGCTTACATGTGCTTGCTTATTGCCTGTTTATCTTTTGTTTGCCTTTATATAGCTTGTTACTGCTTATTTTTCTTTAGCTTATTTTAGTGCTTATTCTTGTCTTGTTATTATTCCTTGTTGCTTATTTTTATTTGTTGATGTTCTATTTTCATTAAACTAAGTTTAAATCACCTAAAACTAGTTTAAAACTAATATTAGAAACCTTTAAGGGGTGTTTGGCATAAGGACCCAAAACGGGTCAACTTGGTTTAAAATGCTTTGGGTCACATTACCAACTTTGACAAGCCTTATTATTAGTAAAATTAATCTGTCTTAAAGTTTTTAAAGCTTAAATGAAAATTTTAATTCATTTTCTATAAGTGTTATAAATCTGAGTACTTGAAATAGTTTCAAATTGCTTGTTTCTGATTTTGGTTTTAAAATTTGTTTAAGGTCTTTTGTATTGTTTCATTTTGAGTTTAATGCAGAAGAATTTGTGTCCTTTAGTATATTTGTGTTTTAGTCAAAGCTGTCACAAAATTAGTTAAGTCATTTTTTTTTTGTTAAAATGGGCCTTTTTCAACTCAAGTTATCAGATATTTAAAATTGTTATTAGCTTCCAAGATTTTGAGCATAAGCTCCCTTAGAGTCAGACTAAATCTATTTTCACTTGTCTTTTAAGTTGGAGCTCTTTTGCTAACTTATTTATAAGCCTGCATTTAGCCTTCTTTAAAGCTGAAATTGCCAAAAGACATGCATACCCTTTGTGACAACAGAATTGGTAACCCCTTTTAGTGGCTTGTTTGTTCTTTAAAATTTGTTTTCTCGGCATTTCTAGGAAGCCCATAAGCCAATCTATAAGCTAGTTTAAGTTTCATACCTAAAGGGTCCCTAGAAGTGGCTTATTTTTATGCTCCAAAAGCTGTCCCTAGGCTCATTTGTATGTAGTTTGTGACTTAAGTGCTTATTGCTTATCCTGGCTTATTGGCTGGCATTTCTTTGCTTATTTGTGTTTGCATTTGCTTATTAAGTAGTTTAGCCCTGCAACAATTAGCTTATTTTAACCTTAGAGTAAAATAGCATTTCTGTCCTTTTTCTTAGCTATGACTAGCTTATTTACTTATTCCTTTGTGCTTATTTGTATTTGCATTTGCTTATTAGGTTTAGTGGCTTATTGGTTTTAGCTTATCTTTCATTTTCATTAGCTTATTAGTGTTTAAATAGCCAACAGTTAGCTTAACTTAGGAGTTAGGGTAAAAGTTCAAACTGCCACCTTTTTTAGCTTATTTCGTGCTTATTTGTTAAGTTACAAAAATTTTGACTTTTTTTAAAGGTCCTTATTTTCATCTTGTTTAAAAAGTTATAAAAAAATGCATAACAAAAACGTTGGGATTAGGGGAGGCCCCAAGTGAGCAGGGCTCGAACTTGGGACCTTAACCCCATCAACCACGTTTTATAACACTCACTCACTACCTCTGTGCTACAATAGCTCATCCGGTAGTGAGCTACACAATTAATTCCTTAAGGGCATTTTAGCCCATTAAGCCCATAAGTTGTTTTCAGCTTATTACGGCTTATTTATAAGCCAACTTTTATAACTTTTATTTTTCCTAAATCCAGTACACCTTAATCCACTTTTCTGTATTTTTTCACATTTTTTTATAATCGTTTGATATTTTTTATCATTTATTTTCTTTTAAAATGTTTTTTAATTATAATAAATTAAATAAAAATCAAAGAAATATTTTTCTTTTTTAGAAAATTTTATTTTATCATTCTTCACTTAGGAAAAATAGAAAATCTTTCGTAGGGTAATTTTTGTAAAATTTTGATTTTTAAAGAACGAGATTCGAACCCTGTTCTCGTTTTCTCGTTTTTGAACTCAATTTAACTCCGTTTTCGTTCTAGTCTTCTTTATTCTTACTTTTTAGTCTATTACTTTTAGGAAAAGTAAAAAAATTCACTTTAGGATTAATTTTGAAAATTTAGGGTTTTTAGTGTGTCGTTTTAGCTTCCCGTTCTCGTTTTTAGTATAGTTTGCCTTATTTTTCCCGTTGTTTTAGAAAATCAAACCCAAATGTTTTCCACTCAAGCATTGTTATTCAAACCAACTTCCGACTTTCCAATTCACTCCTCGTTGGGGATAAACGACCCGGGAATAATCTTATGCTACCCGGATTTCATTGATTATTTTTGAGTTTCCTTATTATATGTATTTATATAATTATTTATATTTATATATATAGTAAGAAAAAAAATTAAAAAATTAATAATCAGGTATGCATCTAATTCTGACAAGTTAACCTTCTAAAAGGGTCACTTTTTACCTCAATGGAGATTCTTAATACATACTATTCTTCATTGCTTAAGTCCTAAAAAGACTGCTTAGGAGCAGTTTAGTAGCAACATAGCTACTGCTATCATTTGCTTGGCAACAAATAGGACTTTCAACTTTTCTAAAATGATTTTTGAAGGTATGCTGAAAAACTTGGACAGTAGGTCAAAATTTTTGATGTATCCTAGATTCATTCAAATTCTTCTGAACAAGCACAAAAGACATCTTCTCCCTCACAAAAGAACTTATGTTGCTCCTACTCTCACATAAAAACTATTCAACAACATGAGAAGGGTTTCCAAGGGTTATACTGGGGTAGACATTCTACTATTTCCAACTATGCTCACTGCACATGAGTCATCTCCTTCTAGAATAACATCTTCACCATCCTTATCACCCTAAACACATCCATCCACATCTCAACAACCACCTACACCACCATTCATGCAAACTATCCATGATGCAGAAGAACCTGCTAGTATGCCTCATGATTTATCTCAACCAATGGTTTAATCACTTGGCAGTGATAAGGGCAGTTTGACACTCAAAGAATTAATGGTTATTTGTACAACATTATCCAAGAAGGTGGAGGATTTGCAAAATGACTTAAAGCAGAAAAAATTGACATATGGTGCTACTTACACTAAGCTCATTCTAAGGGTCAAGAAGTTGGAGCATAAGGTAAAGGCAAGCAAATATAGAAGAAGGGCAAGAGTGATTATATCTGATAATGAGGAAGATTTAGAGGATTCTTACAAATAGGGGAGGATAATTGCTGAGATTGATTAAAATCCTTCTATTTCATTGGTACAAGATGCAGGATATTCATGGATTCAAGAGGATGCTGAGATTCAGACAAGGACTAGCGCTGATACTGAGATACTTTTAGACCAAGAAGAGCCTACTGAACTAGTGGAAGATTTTGGTAGTGGTGAAAAGGGTGAAAAAGAGATTAGTACTGCTAACATATCAGTTAGTACTGCTAGTGCAATTCCTGAAGTTAGTACTGCTGGTGTTAGTACTACTGAAGCAGTACTTAGTACTGTAATTCTTGAAGTTAGTACTGCTGCTTTTAAAATTTAGTGTACATCAGAAGGAGTGCAGAAAAGAGAAAAGTTAAAGGAAAAGCTATTATGAAAGAAGATGAATCTGTTCAGAAGAAGACAAAGAAGAAACTAAAGCAAGAAAGACTTAGCCATGAAGCAGCTATTAGATTGCAAGAACAGGTTAATGAAGAAGAAAGACAAAGGATTGTCAGGGATGCAGAAATAGCTAAACAATTACAAGAAGAGATTGACACATCAAGACAAGAACAAGAGAAGTCTGATCTTGAAAAAGCATTGGAATTGCAAAAGCAGTTAGATGAAAGGGATGAGGCTGTAGCTGAAGCTGATCTAGCTCAAGTTATTGATTGGAGTGATCCTGCTGTGCTCAGATATCATGCACAACAAAATAGATCTTTCTCTAAATCTAAAGTAAGGAAGAACATGTGCATGTATTTGAAGAATCAGGGAGGATACAAGCAGAGTCATTTCAAGGGAATGATCTATGAAGATACTAGACCTGTATTTGAACGAGTATGGGATCAAAATCAATCTTTTGTACCTAAGAATTTTGAGATTGAAAAGGAAGTGATGAAGAGATCTGGATTTGATTTTCAAAGCCACCTGCTAAAAGACAAAAGATTGGAGAAGTTTCAGGGTCAGTTGAAGAACAATCTGAAGGAAAAGAACAAGAAGTATCAGAAGAAGAACAAAAGACACTGTTAGTGATAGTTCCAGTAGAAGAAGTGTACATTGAAGCTCTACAGGTCAAATATCTAATTATAGGCTGGGAAGTTTTCACTGAAGAATCAAGAAGTTACTGGAGAATTATAAGAGTTGGAAACCATATAGAGGTCTATCAAGTTTTTGAATACATGTTGAAGAGATTTGATAGAGATGACCTAGAAAAGCTTTGGGATTTGGTTAAGATGAAGTTTAGTTCAACAGAGCCTACAATTGATAAAGAGAAGGTATGATGGGTTGAACTAAAGAGGTTATTTAAACCAGATGATGATGATACACTATGGAAGCTTCAGAGATATATGCAAGATCCATTAAAATAGAGATTGTATGATACATGTGGTGTTCATCATGTGTCTACAGAAAGAGGACATCACATCTTCATGCTAGTTGAAAAAGATTATCCACTGACAAGAGCACTTATGACTGTAATGTTGGTTAACAAACTTCAAGTGGATGAATCTTTAGAGATGGCCAATGAGCTTTTAAGGAATATCTTATATCATGTAGAAAGACCAAGAACTTGAAGTGTTTGAAATAATCCTCTTAGAGCCAAAGGGTTTAATTCATGAAACTTGATGATTTGAAGGTGAATCACAAGTTTAGGGGAGGATTGTTAGGAATTAAGGGCTTCTACAAGTTTATACTGCTGATTTAAATTTGTATTGTCAAGCCAAAATGTTTATACTGCTCAGATTATAACTAACAACACTAACTGGTTAGTACTGCTAGAGTAAAGGTTAGTACTGCTAGAGTAAAAGTTAGCACTGCTAGTACTAACTTAACACTAGTGAAGAAGATTAATACTGCTGGCAAAGTTGTAAGATTGCATGGAGAGTTATAAACACGTGTTAAGAAATATGTATTAGTGTATATCTTATATAATTAGAAGATATGTTGATATCTTATAGAAGTTTAGAAGATTTGTAGTTATCTTATAAAGGACTCCTTGGTGTATAAAAGGAGATCTTAGGTTATGGTTTTATAGATCAGTTTCTCATAGTTCTCATAGCTTTAAGGTTGTAAACCCTAACACTATCAAAGAGTGTTCGTATTAATATATTGAAGCTTATTGTTTTGGTTATATTTTCTGTTTTGTCAAACATACATTATTGTTTCATTGGTTATACTTCTTAGTGGTATAAACTAGATTCCACATAGTTTATATCATTCACTCAAAGTTTCATTCTTAGTACTTTTGGATTTATCCAAGGATATTAAACCTTACATCAAGCTAAGGAGTTAAAGATCTATTCATTGGGATTAACAAAGCAGAAACAAGTTTGGCGACAAGTCTGCCCGTGTCATCACTATTGACAAGCTCTATGGGTACATAAGGCACAACTTTGATAACAACCTCCGCCCTATCCAACTTAGCATTCTACAGCTCTTGACGGAGCGAGGCTTTGACGTCCTCAACCTTAACCTTTTCAGCCTCCATGAAAGCTACCTTCGATTCCAACGTCGAAAGGCTAACCTAATAGCCAGCCCATTTTTGACTCTCTAGTAACATTCTATCAATATTGGCTCTATGCTCTTTAACTTCTTTGAAAAGGAAGAAATCTTCTCACAGAGGACATTGACAGTAGGATTCTTGTCAAAATCTGCCATGGACGCTTCACACTTGGCCTTCAACTCCTTGCACTCTTGATCCCTTGCCTTTTCCCTATCCTTCAACACATCACATTCTGCTCTAATCTGATCAATCACCTTCAGCAACTCTCGAGACCTTCTATTAACAGCATTGTCTACAACAACTTGTCTGGCATAACACCGGTCATACAAATCAAGAAACTCTACATCCAACTAGTTGTCCAAATGATTCTTCTATGTTAGAGGAGTAATAGCAAAAACTTTGAGGTGGAAAGCATTAGCATTCTCCAATTTAAGACAATCGGGAAGACCTACGAAGAAAAGATTTAAATTAAAACCTCTACAAGGGGTACGCTACATATTCATATGTGAAGAAAGAAGTTTACCTTTGTTGGGAATTATACATTCCAGTATAATTGATTTGATGAGACAAAGTAAATACAAGAATGAAACAAGATTCAAACACCAGGCCCATAGTGGGTTGAGATTGCATCCAAATAGTTTCTTTCAATTTAACGGCTCCGGTTTGACTGTTCTAATTTGTTTGAGTGACTTTGGTCTTTGACTTTTCTTGGTCTTTGGCTTTGCTTTGGCTTTGTCCTTTACTGCTTTCCATTCCATGTTCGTTTTCTTGTAGTTTTGGCTTTGTTTTTCGTCCTTTCTTGGTTATTCGTTCAGGCACAATACAATTAGCAAAACATAGATTATTTGGCATTTTAAGTCCGTTTTTGGTTATTTCAGCTCGTTTTAAAGGTAAAAGGTATGGTGTAATTAAGAACATACAAAATACCCCATATAAGGTTTGCCGTTTCCTCACGCAATGCTTGAAAAGTAAGCATTTACGAAAATAAGAATCTCAATCTCCGTCGACTAATACTCTTGATAAGTAGCAAAGTGTTTGCCAAAGGAAACTAACAGAAATACAAAAGCTTCGACAAGTCCACGTTTTCACATTTTTTATTTGTACACTAAACTAATCATAATATTTTTGGATTTTTCTTTTTCTTTTCTCGACTACCTGTTTGACTTCCTTGTTGGGAAATACACTCAACAAGGTTCAACATGTTTCTTTTGCCATGAAAAGTTTCAAAGTACTGCGTAATGATAAAAGTCAAAGTTACATGCCAGTCAAAAGAGCGAAGTTCTGCGTGGATATAGGATAACTATAAAGTTTAAAACCGGTTTGTTTTAGCATTGTATTATTGTAACAGTTATTAGTGATAAGTATCAATTAGTGTTTATGTTTATAAAAGGATCTCTAGGAAGATATTAGAAAATATAGAACAAACATAGAAAAACACTAAGTTGAGAATTATTAGTATTGTATTAGGGATCTGCAATTTAGGCAGATTCAAAAGGTTTATAAAAGAAATCGTTTGAGAAACTGTTGTGTGTTCTTCATAAGTACTGCCAACTAGATTCCGCATAGTTGACAGTATATCAGTGTTTCATTAAGGAATAACGATCCTACAAGTGGTATCAGAGCTTGTGAAGAGACTCTGACCTTGAAGAACTTTTTATTCAATCGAAATCTTTCTAATCTCACACAAGATGTCTGAAACAGAACCTATCCCTCCCACCTCGTCCGTTACTGCACTCAGAATCCCTATAATCAAGAAAGGTGAATATGACCTATGGTCCATGAAGATGCGACAGTATATTGCTATCACTGATCACATACTATGGGACATAATCACTAATGGAAACCAAACCACAACTGATCCTGCATCTCCTTCAGTATCTGCTCCAAAGACTTCACTTGCTGCAAACGCAAGAAGAAACAATGAGAAAGCCCTTAATATATTGCTTTCTGCCATCCCTGATAGACATCTTCTCAGTTTTCATGATGCTGTAGATGCAAGATCTTTATGGAAAGCCATAAAAGCAAGATTTGGAGGAAACGAAGCATCAAAGAAGATGCAAAAGAATCTGTTGAATTCAGCATACGAAAGATTTCAGCATACGGTGTCCATTGAAGATGCAAATTTGAAGTTTCTAAGAAGCCTACCATCTGTGTGGCATGTAGTGGCTACCATGATTCCTCTACAACAACTTAAAGGTGTATGAACATGAATTGAAGGGTGTCTCAAATTCAAGTTCACCAAACATTGCCTTTCTGTCCACAGAAGTCAAGGGCAGTACTTTGTCAAAGTACTGCTGAACTAACAAATATCCCAAAAGGATATACACAAGCTGCCTCAAGCAAGGTGCCCACTGCTCCTAACTAT